>OY992883.1:61681912-61841912 GCA_963921405.1 Cepaea hortensis
TTTACCCCAAGCCTCTGTAAATTCTCTGTCTTTACTAATATTACACATTGCACCCCTGTTTGGATTATCCGTGGTGAAGTGATCATGCCGTCTGACTCGGGCTCCGAAGGTTGTATGTTCGATTCCGGGCCGCGTCCTTCATTTCACGAGTGCATTTTTTCGGAGACTCCCGAGGGTCGTCGCTGGAGCTACGGAGTTCGTGCTTTGTGCGACGCTTTCCGCGCTGCGGAAAGAAACTGAGCCATACGGGATAAAACCCGGTGCAATGCAGTCGACCCTGTCGACTTTTAAGCTAGTTCTTTCATTGCACCCACTCCCATACGAATCCGGATACGCCTTGTGTTGTCATCTGAAAGGCGGAGTTCCATTACTGTAAACATAAATTTGTTAGCGAGAAATCACTAGTTGTTCAGCAAAACATCAAAGAAATGTCGCCGCTTTCGATGATTTAAGTTGTTTTTGAACCTATCAAAGACATATATATTCCTTGGGTGGGGGTAAATATAAGACGGCTGGAAAAATTTCATAACGATGGTGTCAGATTTGTTGCCTCATCCCGCATAAAGCGTCAGCTGGAAGAAAAAAAATAATCTCATCTCATCATGTTCCTCTTGTACCTTGCGGTGTCGAGGTGAAGTATAAACAGCGAGAGAGTGCCCGCTTATGGGCTTCTTGTATCGATATTCCCATGGACTGTTATTTCCTGCGTCCATCGTTTACGTGGTCGGCCTTTTCCTCACGCTTTAAAAATGCAAAGAAAAGAAAAACAACTCAGCCTACCAAGATGAAAGGAGACACTTCTTAAGAAGCCTCAAGGAATCTATATAGCCAACGGTGGCTAACTTCGTTAGACCTCCACAACTGGCATCTGGGATGTCTCGACTGTATGAAGATGAATAATATATAGAGACGAGGGAGGGGCGGTTGTAGAAGGCAGACAATAATAGTATACGAAGGTTTGACGTGAGCTGTCTGAAGTACTATGCTACATAATGGCAATGATTGATTGATTGATCTAGGAACCGACATAGTACTAGTAGCAATTTGATTATATGTCCGTCTCGCCCTTCCCCCGAGCGTCGGCCAGATCCCCCGCCAATCCACACCCCCGCCAAACCACGATGATCAACCCCCCCCCCCCCCCCCCCCGAGGTGTACACGCGCTCCCACAAGGCCACAACCAAGTCCGCCCCGCCATGCATCAACACTCCACCAAATCCTGCAGAGCCAGCCAATCTGTCCGCCCGCCCCCTCCCAAGCACACCGGCAATCCCCGGAAAAAAGAAAAAAAGATCCAGGCGACGCCCGCCACCCGCGACCTCCGAAGCGAAGCAAGCCACCCTGCACGAAGCACGCCCATCCCACCATCCCCAGCACATCCTCCGAGTCAGCCACAATCACGATGTGTGCGTGCACCATACTCTCGATCCAGCGGAAAGCTGCAGTGACCGCCCCCATCCCACACCCAAGCCAGATGTCGTGGTATCACACGCCAGGCTCTCCTGCACCAAACGTCGGCCACCAGCCTTTGCCACGAACCCCCAGGCACCTCTCCCACCTCTCGACACCGAACCATCCGTTCAGATAATCACATCACCCGAGCGAGCACCACCCTGAATTAGCCGCTGGATTTCCACCTCCGTGGCCCCCGCTGGCCACTCCCTGCACTCCCGGCCCAATGTGACCATAACTCTGCACAAGTACGACCGCCCCGCGGGCACCCAGACTCACCCCTCCCCCACCCCCAATGCTCTCCAAGATGCACACATGTTCGACCGCACCCTCCGCCCGAGCCATCCACGACCCCCACCCCCCCCCCCCCCCGCCCCCACCCCACCAGTCGCAATGAATGAATCACCAGACAACGAGAAGTAGACTGTGAGCTTTACTAGAACACGATTACAAGTAACACAATGGACGTTGCTACTAAAGCCTTCGTCAGCACAGAACAAATACACACAAACAGACACACAACTACACGACAAAACTACATGAAAATAATAAGGTTAATTCAACATGGCTTGAGACACAGACATTCACTAGGGTATGTTTCCTTACCGACTCAATGAGCATGCTCAACTAACTAACTAATAATGTTATTTAGCTGAATACGTCTTGAGCGGCTGTAACTGGATTGAATTAACAGTATGTGTGGTTTAGGTGGATAAGGACTAACGGTCAGTACTGCCAGAATCTCAAGTATTGGCTAAACCGCCCTATATAATGAGATAATTGGCAGAAGAAGAGACTCCCAAAGAGAAATCTGCTTCATTGTGAGATAATAGACAAAAGAAGAGACTCTTACAGAGAAATCTGTATGCAGAAGAGAATACTCCCATAGAAAAATCTGCTTTATTGTAAGATAATATGCAGAAGAGAACACTCCCGTAGAGAAATCTGCTTTTCCTTCAGTTTCTAAGTTGTCGAGAGAAAAACTTAATAATAAATTGCAATAACTGATTTGGACTTGCAGACACAAGTGAAAAAAAATTAAGACCCTGTGTTATTTCAAGGCATCCAAGATTACTAACAACTTTTCTTCTGTAGGAAATGGTGTTCTTCTGCAAAAAAAAAAAAAAAAATCGTGACATCCAAGTATATACTCCACATAGACTCTAAAAGAATACTGAAAAATAATTAAATATACGTCCTGGTAACTAAGACAGTTACTTGGTCAAATGTGGCCATTTTGGCCTATCAGGGTTCCAAAACAGACAGGAGGCGACAGTGGCAGTATTCGATCTTGAGGACGCCTACAACAGAGTCAGATATGATGTTTTGATATTCGCTCTTATGGAGGAGGGAGTCTGTCCTTGGTTGGTGAACTGGACTGCAGCTGTTCTGTATTCTCGCAGAGTCGTTCTCTGGTTGGGTACATGGACCTCTGAGCCATGTATCATAGCTCCCGGAATACCACAAGGGTCTGCAATTTCAGCTGCGCTTTTCTATGTGTATACGAGTAAGATTGCAAACCTCGAAGCACCACGGGCTGGAAGGATACTAACATTTGCAGATGATGTTCTCTCATGCAGGTAAGGGAGGGAAGAAATCAAAAAGCTCAGGGGCTGAATGCGACAATGGACAAAGTGATGGATTGGTGTACGGAGATTCATGTTGTCAATAACCCAGAAAAGGCTTTTGTCTTGTGGTGCTCTCTGGACAAGAGGACTGTTAAAGCTGACTTCCAAAGAGGTCTGAGCTGACCTCTCAAAGAGTCAGATAGTGAAACTAGAGCGCATACAGAATGAAGCTGTGAGGGTGATTCTGGGATGTGCAAGAGACACCCCAATAGTGTATATGCGATATATCCTGGTCTTGCCGACCATTGCGGACAGATGCAAGGTGATCTTTATCCAAGATATTCTTATAACTCGTCTATAAAATTTATATTCAAAGGCATTTATGCGCTGTTCAGCTTGTTTAGTAAGTGTCCAGGTCTCACAGACGTATGTTGCAATAGAAAAGATGCATGCTCTTAAAAATCTAATTTTTGTAGTTCTATATGTCCCTCTCCACAATTTATTCAGTTGTTTAAGTCTTTTTAGAACAATAGATATTCGTTTTTAACTTCTTTCATCGTGTCACCATTGTTAGTAATCAATGACCCAAGATATTTGAAATTTGCCACCACCTAAATTTTTTCCCCAATAACATATATTTCTTTCTCCATAGTAGTTTGCATTATCTTTGTTTTTGCTATGTTAAGACATAAGTTCTGATTTTCACTATTCAGTTGGCATGAGGTTATTAGGTTTTCTATACCATTCTGTATTGTGGAAAGCAATACTTTACCATCAGCATATCGAATATCTGGTAAGTCAAGACCACCGATATTTAGGGCATCGTATTGCTCCCTGTTTATATCACCCCTGACATTTGTCATTATATTTTCGGCATACAGGTGAAACAAATAGGGAGACAGCATACAGCCCTGGAGGACTGTTTGCTTTATGTCAAACCAATCTGATGTCTCGCCATCTATTCTAACCGCTGCTTATTGGTCTAGATTAGGGGTCACCAAACTACGGCCCGCGACGTCATATTATCCGGCCCGCCGACGGTATTCGAACTAGCTTGATGTAACGTATGGAACACGAGACGTTGTGATACAATTTACATGTAAATATTATGTTTAGAATAATAGGAGATCTTCACACGTGCGGAGACCCCCTGGCTGCTATGTGTCTTAAATTTACTATTTTCAATTAAACATTATTGTATATAGATTTTTTGTTTATTGTAATGTTTGCTTATTTCGCGCCATCCCAAGTCCTTTCTCGGCTCGTGGTAGCGCCGCCTACGCTCTGACGTTACCATGGTTTCCATGGCAACAGACACACATGCATCAGTAGTAAGGTATGTTGTAATCAGGTAGCAAATGAGGACCGTGGAGGAGGTCAGCCGGTAGTAATTCCTTATGATTGTTATACCGACTCCTAGCGGACCTCCTGAAAAACAGAACTCATTTTCAAAACATTGGCGGGTATTTTATTGGGTTACTTCCAGTACTTCCGATTGACTACTTCCGGTTGACTTCCGGTGTCTCCCGGGGCACCCGCCCACAGGTACCTCCGCCGGCTGCCTCCGCTTCCCCCGACTGCCTCTAGACCAGTCAAAGACAGTGAGGCAAGCCCCGGGCATGTAAAGTACTCAAAGGATAAGTATACCAACTAGTCGCTGGGCACCTGGGTTCGAGTCCTAGTGTATGGGTGTATGCGTGTGTGTACGAGGTAGGCCGTTGTGAGGAGCGCGAGGGGATAGGCTCCTACTCCGGATATTAGCCTTTGCCCCCCAGAGAGAGGCCTTCATACTCACATCGAGATATGAAGAATAGTAAGTAACAAGGTCCTGTCCCGATCAAATGTAGTATATACTACACTTTGATCTGAGCCAAAAGTACCATAGACAATGTCACCATTACCCCTACCCCGATCAACCTCAAGAAGAAGGTATAGTAGGGTCCATCACCGGCTCAGAATGATAGTCCTGTGACTAGACAGCCTCCACAGCAGCTGCATATGGTTTTACCCTCACAGTCTTATCAATCAGAAGGTGAATGTTTTTGTTTAAAAAAAAACGTTTATTTCATACAAAGCAATGTATATTTACAAGGTGTAATGTGTGTTTCTTTTGTTTGTGTATATTACAGAGCGTTGCCGTTTGTTAGTGTTAGGTGTCACATGTGCGAATAAAACAAATACATACATATATACAGCTACGATAATATGACATTTATGGCATAGTGCATGTAAACACACATGCCTTGCATATGCTTCATTTCCACTTCCACAAGCGGAATGTATGTAACACCTGTTCATCTCTCCCTCTCTCTCTCTCTCTCTCTCTCTCTCTCACACACACACACACACACACACACACACACGCACACACACACACACACACACACACACACACACACACATTTTATCTTGATCTATCTCATGGTTTTTGGAGAAAGCAGTACAGTGAATGCCGTGAGCTTGGGCAATAAACTTTAAATTTAAATATTGAGCACAACCCACTATTGGCAACGCTGATCGTATTCTGGTATGAACCTTAGGCCTACCCACGTCAATATGTGCAATATGACGTGCCAATATGGAATCAAATCAAAACCAGATTGATTTTTGATTATTGATTGATTATTGCTCACTGGGTTTTAGGAGGCCTGGTGTTCCTTGCCAGGGAGAAGTTCTGATCGTTCGGGTACACATCGATTGACGGACGTCAGTCGCGGCGATTGGACAATCTTGAGCATAGCCTACGATGGATAACGTTGTAATATTCTGTTATGATAATTTGGCGTGTGCCGCGTGGTTACACACCCGCTGCACACGCCAGAGATCCGGGGCTTGTTTCCGGATCCGGTCAGGGATATGTACTACTGACGAGCTCAAACGAGAGCGAAACTCGAGTATAGTGCTTCCATATTGACGTGGATAGGCCTTAGGTTCATGCCAGAATACGATCAGCGTTGCCAGTAGTGGGTTGTGCTCAATATTTAAATTTCAAATCCCGTAACAACCAAATAATCAATTAAACTTTAAATTATTATTCCCATTAAAATGTGGCTTCTTTGTAATTTCTGGGTCACTTAGCTACCTAGGTGACGGTTCACATTGTTGGTGCTGTTGGCCTGATGTCAAATTACAGGATGACGCTCTAGTGCCCTGTAAATGTCCATGACCCCTTTTGTTTGGGGGACAAGAATCAGGGGTTTAAAACTAGCAATTAGAGTCAATGGCCTGTCCCCAGGGAGATAAATGGTTCAAAGCTGTGATAGTGTCTGGGAAGGACTTAAGATCTTACCACTACCGGCCACTTAAGCTTACTGGGTACTTAAAGGGCTCATTTAATTTGTTTATACATGGTGATGCATATTTTTTCCTTTTCAACCATATCATTACCATATAACATTTTAATACTTGAGATATCGCCTTGGTTTAAAGGCTGCTACACGCGCGCACACAAACACACACAATCACACACTCATACACATGCACGTGCACATACATACCACACACACACACACACACATTTGCATCCACACCCAAATGCATACATGTGTTACTGCCAACAACACAGACACACATCCACAATATATTTCATGTTGCACATTCAAATATAATAATGGGAAAATTATTAATAATGGTAGCAGTAGTAATAAAAGTAATAATAATAATAATAATAATAATAATAATAATAATAATAATAATAATAATAATAATAATAATAATAATAATAATAATAATAATTGTAAGATTATTAATACCGTCAATAAACACATTTACAGTTGTGGTATCCTGTGTTTAAAACAAGTTATTTGCTTCTTCTGTAATATGTGCTGTCTTCAGGCAAAACTCTTACGGGATATGCGCTTGTGGGGCTAAGGTTAGAATGTTCGAGATTTTTTGTTGATAAAGTTGTTGGACAATTGCTTTGTTGATTGTTCTGTAATTGTATAATGCTTTGTTTCTTAATGTCCATATAAGATGTCTGTACTCTGCCAATAGAACAAGTAGCTTTGTGTGGATGTCTTGTGTGGAGTAAGGAATGGAACTTATCATGATTGCTTTGTAAACATCTGTTCTTTGTTTCGTATGAGGGTTCGGATGTTTTGTAGGAGAAGTCTTGTTGGCATGATTGTGTCGCATTCGTAATAGATGTGCTCTTCTGATTCTTGGACGTTCCGTCTACAAAGCTGACACTGTAGTATTTGTTTAGTTATTTTTGCTGTTCTCTCTGTTGTTGGAGTCATGCTGTAAACAAGCCTATATGTAATTTCCTTTGCTTTGGGGGTAATCTGCTTGTTGTGAATATTAGAGAAAGTTTCGGTATAATCTTTTATGAATTATCTATGTCCTCTTTTAATTCTGAGGTGTACTGGAGTTGCTTGTAATGTAACTAAATGCTTGTAGATTGTATGTGTTTTCTTGTGTAGTAATTTTTCGTGTCCTTTAGTGGCTGAAATTCATGTTTTGTAAAATGTTGGGAGAGTGCCAGAGTAATGTGAGGAAGTATACCTAACAGGTAAAAAAAAAGATAGCCTAACTCCAATGTAATAGTGTGCTAAGGGGTGTTTTACTGGGTGTGGTAGGATTTCGTCTATATGTTCGAAGGTGAACGTTGTCCACATGGGGTAATGGACACCGTAGACAATGTCGATGTGTAACTCGGGTATTTTCAACATTAGGAAAAAATTTGAAGACAGACTACGGCTAATAATTCTATATATGGGTATATTGCCACAATTAATAAACACGTAATAACATATAGACAGTGATTAATTCTAGAGAAAATGACACTAAAGACTCAATATTATACATTCAATTAAATTAACATAATCAGTGAAGTTTGCAAATTAATCATTAAAATAATATTTTTTAAAAATAACGCCAGTTATTTCCCTTCCGTATTTTGGAAATAGTTGTGTCCCTTGATAACGTCAAACATGGGGTATGTCATCTGCGCTTAGTCTAATATCGCAGTAACCGATTAACGCATGATAGTGAACTTTTGAATATAGTGGTTTTAAATGGCGCTGAATCGCGTGAGCTCATCGCCAAATGTACAAACAAATATTGTAAGGTACTTTGCTTGGGTGCCAATGAAGTATTCACATGAAAAGTTGCGTAAATATGAACAGAAAATCAACAAATAGTGTCAGAAATTGTACACCTCGAAGGGCAAAACCTGTCGGTAATCGTGGATTTTGACAACTCTGTTTTGGTTTGCAGTAATCTCGCAAAACAATTATGCACCCGATAGTGATAAAAGCGACGTATTATACAGACATCAATGATATCACACCACCCGGGGATCTTGTAAAAGTAAAAAAGAGGTCTATCGCGGCTTTAATCACATATGCGGGATTCCACGCGGTGCGTGTGTGTGTGTGTGTGTGTAGATAGGTGGCGCGCGAGTGCATAGGGTGCGTGTGAGAGCGGTGCGTGTGTGCATGTGTATGTGTGTGCGCGTGCGCATGTTTGTGTGTGTGGGTGTCTGCGCGTAAATGTGTGTCTGCATGTGTATGTCCACGCATGCGCGCTCGAATGTGTCTGTGTGTGCGCGTCCACATGTTTGTGTGTGGCTGCATGTTGGTGTGTGTGTACATGTACATGTATGAGTCTACATGTATGTGTGTATGTGCGTTGCGCGTGTGTGTGTGTGGGCGTGTGTAGTGGCGTGTGTGTGTGTGGTCGTGTATGTGTGGGCGTGTGTGCATGTCTGTGAGTTTTGCGGGCGGGTTTGCATGATGTCCCTTGTATGAACGTAATTAAGGCTATTTTTTTCTTTCTTCTTGTATAATTCACCCACCGGTCCATAGAGATTATCTTCCACTGTCGTCTCTCTAGACCAGAAGGTCTGCCTAGATATGTTATAACATGGGCAGTCGTGGAGTGTGTGCTCTGCAGGCTGCGACACGAATTCACACGTGCACATGGGTGATTCACCAGTCTTGAATTTTTGTACACATGTGGGATATTCTGAGATGCAGAATAATGACTTTTCCTGATCTGTCCATAACGTGGTAGTCACCTTGATCAGGTACTGTGGCTTTCTGACTGACTTTTTCATTCATTTCTTTTGGTGGCATGTAACAGGTGCATCAGACTGATCTTATTTACTCCTTCCGTAACCAATCGAACAGCCCTGGAGTGTCCGGGTAATCCACAGTGGGATGATAACCACTGTATGGTGACCGTATGCCGACTGCTAAGTCGATCCATAACGTGGTAGTCACCTTGATCAGGTACTGTGGCTTTCTGACTGACTTTTTCATTCATTTCTTTTGGTGGCATGTAACAGGTGCATCAGACTGATCTTATTTACTCCTTCCGTAACCAATCGAACAGGCCTGGAGTGTCCGGGTAATCCACAGTGGGATGATAACCACTGTATGGTGACCGTATGCCGACTGCTAAGTTCAGAAAGTAGTGTCCTTAGTACCGGCAATGTCCCAGTGTGTGCGTGCGTGCGTGCGCGCGCATGTGTGTGGGTGGGCGTGCGTGTGTGTATGTGCGCGTGTATGTGTGTTCGTGATGCGTGTGTGTGTGTGTGTGTTTTTGTGCCGTGTCATAGAACGACCAAATGTATTCGTACTATAGCTGTGACTATCTTTTACTGCATTGCACTCAGCCCCAGCATTCTGTGGATGTTCGTGCTTCCTGGGCACGTTTGCATTTGTTTTTCTGAACGGCCGGCACGCACAATCTTCTGTAGTGTCTGTCATCATGATTACGTCTTCCGCCGTCGTTGTCAAGCGGATACATGAATATCACCATTAACCTCTCTTGCGGTGGTGTGAAGCAGAGAAATGATGCTGCTCATCATCACTATCATATACTTCTGTAGTGTCTGTCAGCATGATTACCGTCATCGTCATCATCGCTATAGCGTCTTCCGCCGTCGTTGTCAAGCGGAGACATGAAAATCAGCATCTTCCTCTCTGGTGGTGGTGTGAAGCAGAGAAATGATGCTGCTTATCATCACTATCATCATATATTATGGTAGACTGGGACGACATGGAATACAGCCCGCGATCGAGTCCGACTGGCTCAACCCAAACAGCCTTTTATAAAGGAGTATATGCCCTCGGGGGCAGAAGAACTGTTTACCGTCAGTCGTATAAACCAGACCAGTCCGGTGACGTATGTGCTAAAGGATGATTCAGGGGAGGAACTCCAAAGTTCACTTCACCGAGAAGAAATACAACTCGTGGGAGACAAGCAAGTGTATGGCGTCCAAACAGCCTACAAGAACGACCCAGACGAGGTGGTGGTAAAGAGTATTTAGTCAAGTGGTTCGTGTATCCCAAGTCATTCAACAGTTGGATCTCTGACCTAACCAGATACTAATGGAAGAATCCAACGTGGAAACTAACCCACAAAATAACCCAGAGTGGGAAAGAAATTTGTTCTGGTGCATGTGTAGTCGGCGAGTGCCGCGACTAGAGATTGTCTCCTTCTGTCAACTGGAGTTATATACACCGTCATTGGCGTATCACTATTCAATCTATCTCGAAACATCCTCTACGCAGTCGAGGGCAAGTTGTGGATCGCTCTTCTAAGCAGCTGTCTGGGTTACCTTCTACGTGATATTACCGAGTAATGCTTCGCCGAACATTTTATTTTCACATAAAGAGCTATACACATTGTATGTTGTTTCTGGATTTCTTCACACCATTGTTTGGGTAGGTTGGTTTTTTTCGGCTGGTAGCCTGGTATGTACATGTCACTTAGCATGTAGTCATAAGACTGGTCTCCTGCTTGGTGGGCTGATATTTGAGTATTGTAGATAACCGGGGCATCAATCATCTGAGTGTCGGGCACATCATGTCTTCGTACAGTCTGGGGTTTTGACGTAACGCCACGTATTTCACCATTATTATAGGTCTGGTCTCTTCCGAACTCGAAAATGTAACGTCAGCACTGAAGTCCCGATAGTGAATGAGACCTTTGTGCCCGGATCAGTGGTTAGAAGTATTTCCACCGTGTCGAAGGAGTAACGACTCAGCGGTACATAGTGAGGTTTGTCGTAGGCGCGAAACACTGAGGTCGAGCGCTGATTGATAATAGGAACCGTCCTTAATAATGGGACTATGACGTCTCAGACTGGTCTCGCCGCAATGAGATCGCAGTAGACGTAGACATTTTGCAGGTCGTTATTCAGGTCTATGGCCCCTTCAACTTCAATTGTATCTAGTATCTCTTGCAACTAGAGATTTAAAAAAAAATCACTAAATGTAACAGTGGCCCCGGGTTCGAGTATTTTCACGGTGACTTTCTTTGATGCGTTGTCGAAATGGAATAGAACACAGAGCTGATCGTCCACCTTCCGATCTTTCATTAGTCGCTTCAGTGAAGTTATAAACGCGTCTGGTGAACTGTACAGGACCGGGGGACACGCCTTTCTTATCACTCTACTTTTGGGTGGGATGTATCTTACATATATTTCATTCTCTAGCACATTGCAGTAGTAGTTGGGGAATTGAATTTCGGCCAGACCCACTTCGAAATGTTGACTCACCTCAATAGTCTGCGGTAACTTGACGAAATAGTGACCTGGTGTGTTCTTGGGAAACATGTTCGGTGAAGCATTACTCGGTAATAACACGTAGAAGCTCATATTTTAGGGTTTTGTAGCATGTAACCCAGACAGCTGCTTAGAAGAGCGATCCACAACTTGCCCTCGACCGCGTCGACGTTGTCTCGAGACAGATTAAATAGTGATACGCCAATGACGGTGTATATAACGACCAGTTGACAGAAGAAGACAATCTCTAGTCGCGGCACTCGCCGACTACACATGCACCAGAACGAACTTCTTTCCCCCTCTGGGTTATTTTGTGGGTTAGTTTCCACGTTGGTTTCTTCCATTAGTATCTGGTTAGGTCAGAGATCCAACTGTTGAATGACTTGGGATACACGAACGACTTGACTAAATACTCTTTACCACCACATCGCCTGGGTCGTTCTTGTAAGACTGTTTGGACGCCATACACTTGCTTGTCTCCCACGAGTTGTATTTCTTCTCGGTAAAATGAGCCTCGGAGTTCCTCCCCTGAATCATCCTTTACCACATACGTCACTGGACTGGTCTGGTTTATACGACTGACGGTAAACAGTTCTTCTATCCCCGAGGGCATATACCCCTTTAGAAAAGGCTGTTTAGGTTGAGCCAGTCGAACTCGATCGCGGGCTGTATTCCATGTCGTCCCAGTCTACCATAATATATGATGATAGTGATGATAAGCAGCATCATTTCTCTGCTTCACACCACCGCAAGAGAGGATAATGCTGATTTTCATGTCTCAGCTTGACAACGACGGCGGAAGACTCTATAGTGATGATGATGATGAAGGTAATCATGATGACAGACACTACAGAAGATCATTGGTGTCGGCCGTTCAGAAAGACAACTGCAAACTTGCCCAGGAAGCACGAAAATCCACAGAATGATGGAACTGACTGCGATGTCCTGTAAATGCAATGCATTAAAGCTTGACTGCAATATGTAAAAGATAGACAAAGTTATAGTACAAAGCATACATTTGGTCGCGAGATGACAGGACACACACACACACACACAGACACATCCGCACACACACGCACTGCACACACACACATACACGCGCACATACACACACACGCCCACCCACACACACACACACACATACCCACACACACACGCGCGCGCACACGCACTCACACACTGGGACAATTTCGGTACTAAGGACACTACTTTCTGAGGTTAGCAGTCAGCATACGGTCACCATACAGTGGTTGTCATCCCACTGTGGATTACCCGGACACCCCAGCGCTGTTCGATTGGTTACGGAAGGAGTACAATAAGATCAGTCTGATGCACCTGTTACATGCCACCAAAAGAAATGAATGAAAAAGTCAGTCAGAAAGCCACAGTATCTGATCAAGGTGACTACCATGTTATGGACAGATCAGGAAAAGTCATTATTCCGCATCTCAGAATAGGCCACATGTGTACAAAAATTCAAGACAGGTGAATCACCCATGTGCACGTGTGGATTGGTGTCGCGGCCAGCAGAGCACATACTCCACGACTGCCCATATTGTAACATATCTAGGCAGACCTTCTGGCCTAGAGAGACGACAGTGGAAGATAAATCTCTATGGACCGGTGGGTGAATTATACAAGAAAGAAAAAAAATAGCGTTAATTACGTTCATACAAGGGACATTATGCGCACCCGCATACAAAACACACAGACACGCACACACGCCCACACATATACGACCACGCAAACACACACACACGCCCACACACACGCGGTATATACATACATATATATATACACACATACATGCAGACACATACGTGTATGCGTACACACACACCAACGTGCAGCCACACACAAACATGTGGACGCACACACACACACACAGACACATTCGAGCGCGCATGCGTGCACACACACACATGCAGATACACATATGTACGCGCACATACCCACATACACAAGCATGCGTACGCACACACATAAACACCCACCCTATGCACGCGCGCGCGCCCACCCACCCACACACACACACGCACCGCATCGACTCCCTCACATGTGATTAAAGCCGCGTCAGACCTATTTTTTACTTTTACAGGATACCCGGGTGGTGTGATATCATTGATGTCTGTATAATACGTCGCTTTTATCACTATCGGGTGCATAATTCTTACACACTTTTGCGAGATTACTGCAAACCAAAACAGAGTTGTCAAAATCCACGCATACCGACAGGTTTTGCCCTTCGAGGTGTACAATTTCTGATACTATTTGTTGATTTTCTGTTCATATTTACGCAACTTTTCATGTGAATACTTCATTAGCACCCAAGCAAAGTACCTTACAATATTTGTTTATACATGATTGATTGATTGATTAATTGATTTAGGAACCGACATCACATCATTCGGGGCATTCCCATAAGCGCTCCGTCCCCATCCTCAGCAGCCAGCGAAGAGTTCTAACACTAATAGTACCAGTAGCAATCTGATTATATGTCCGCCTCGCCTTTCCTCTGAGCGTTGATCGTCAGCCAGATCTCCTCGTCACTCCTCGCAGTCACATTCTTGCCAGACCATGGTGAACCATTTGCTCCTCCGAGGTGTACATATGCTCCCACAAGGTCGTAACCACATCTGCTTTGTCATGCATTAATACTCCACCAAGTTATGCCGAGCCAGCCAATCTGTCCGCCTGTTCATTCCCCCAGCACGCCAGCATGCCCCGGAGAAAAGATCCAGACGATGCTTGTCACTCGTGACTTCCGAAGCGAAGCAAGCCACCCTGCACGAAGCGTGCCTGTCTTCCCCCTACTCAGCATGCTTTCGGAGTCAGTTACAATCACGATGTGTGTGTGTATCGTATTCTCCATCCAGCGGAAAGCTGCACTGACCGCCTCCACCTCCATTCTTAAGCTAGATGTTGTGGTATCATATGCCAGGCTCTCCCGCACCAAACGTCGACCATTGGCTTTTGCTAAGAACCCCCAGGCACTTCTCCTACCTCTCAACACCGACCCATCTGTGTAGATAATCACATAACCTGAGCGAGCATTATCCTGAATTAGTTGCTGGATTTCCACTAACGTGGTCCCTGCTGGCCACTCCCTGCACTCCCGGCTCAATGTGATTATAACTGTGCACAAGTCTGACAGCTCCGCTGGCACTCTGACCCACTCTTCTCCTCTCCTAATGTTCTCCAAGGGGCACACCTGCCTGATCGTATCCTTCACCTGAGCCATCCATGATTTCCCTCTTATCAGTCGCTGACCCTTAACGGCGTCCAGCGCCTCATGCAACGCGTGATCTGTGTCTGCAGCTACTCTGAGGTATGCCTTCTTTATGCCTTAGCATAAAGGCTAATATCCGGGGTAGGGGCCCATTCCCTCGGGCTCCTCACAACGGCCTACCTCGTACACACACGCACACACCCATACACCTGGACTTGAACCCAGCTGCCCTGCGACTAGTTGGTCTACTTATCCTTATGAGTATTTTACATACCCGGGGTTTGCCTCACTGTCTTTGACTGGTCTAGGTGGTGGTCGGGGGAAGCGGAGGCGGCCGGCGGAGGTACCTGTGGGCTGGGCGGTCGGTGGGCGCGTGCCCCCGGAGACACCGGAATTCATACGGAAGTAGTCAATCGGAAGTAACGGAAGTAACCCAAGAAAATACCCGCCAATTTTTTTTAAAATAAGGTCCGTTTTTCAGGAGGTCCGCTAGGAGGCGGTATAACAATCATATAAGGAAATACGACCGGTGGACCTCCTCCACGGACCTCATTTGTTACCTGATTACAACGTACCTTACTACTTTCATCTTTCCCTCCCCAGATGCGTTCGGCTGTCAACACAGGTCCGATGCTCCAGAAATATTTACTTCTTTTTGCCAGTCATCCATTTTATAGGTATATAGCAAGGATTTCTTTGTTTGACAGTGATAGGTAAGTGAGCTACACGTTTGAATAGAGGCAATAAAGTATCAAACATAGTATAAAAATGCCATAGAAGCATCGTGTTATTATGAAAATATTATCCCCAGCTCAGAAGAATTCCTCGGTCAAGATGTTAATCGAGCTAGTCTCTAGGCCATTGTTTTTTAACCTTTCTGCTGGAGCAGATCCTTACGTAAACATTTACCTTGCTCAAGGAACTCTGTGCGATGATCCAAGTGTCTGCCCTATTTTATTTAATAAGCCAGGTAAGCAGAAATGTTGCATTTAGGCGATTTCGGTCTGTTTCAGCGGAACTCATGGCTGCCACTCGCAGAACCCCTGTTGAAAAACTCTGCTGTAGGCTGTTTATTTAGGCCGGCCCTATTTATTTATTTTGCAAACATTATTATGTGATATATTCTATTACCAAAGGTACCTATAAACTTTATATGTACCTTTGGTAAGCCGTAGCTTCACCAGTGATCCCTAGTCCTCTGCTTTTCTTGTGTTTCAAAGGGATTTTAATTATGTTTTTAATTCAATGTCTTTTTCATTTTCTGATTCCGTGTACTTGGCACTTCATTATGGCTACTAAGAAAAGAAAAGTGGACGCTGAGTGTCGAGTCTTTAATGAAGAATGGGGAGTAAAGTACTCTTTGTTGAAACAAAGGACCAGAAAACCAGTTGCGTAATATGCAGCGAAAGTGTTGCAGCTTTGAACGAGTACAGTATTCGGCGTCACTACGAAACAAAACATCTGTCAAAATAGTCAAAGCTTCCTGGAAAGTTACGCTCTGAGAAATATGAGTCCATTAAACGTGGTTTAGAAACACAAAGAAATCTCTTCACGAGAAAGTTTTCTCAAAATTAACATGTCACTCGTACACATTACAAAATAGTGCTATGGGGGCTGAGTGGCCTCGAGGTATGGTGTCCGCCTCGAATGCTGGAGGTCTTGGGTTCAAGCCCCGGTGAGGGTCGGGATTTTTTCACGTGGACTTCAAGTAACAAAATTTCCCCTAGTCTCTGGGTAGTGGGATCGGACGACCTTGTGTATTGTTGCGCACGTAAAAAATCCTTGGCAGTTAGAAATCGAAAAAGTGTAGCCTAACGGCGCTGCCCTGGCAAAATTTCGAGTTAAAAATCTACCCAAAGTATTTCAGGATCCTTACCGGTGCTACGGAGTTCATGCACTGAGCTGAGATTCTCTGGACTCAGGCTTGAGTTAGGAGTAGAACAGAGCATTTATGGTTTACACCCGTGTGCCGTGATATTGATCCGTTGACTAAACTGAACTAAATAGTGCATAAGATGGCAGAACGGGAAAAACTGTTTACTGATGAAAACTTCATCAGAGAGTTATGATGGAAGCAGAAAATGACTTGTGTCCTGAGAAAGCCGATTTGTTTGGAACTATCAACCTTTCGGCAAGTTCAGTTATGCGAAGAACTTGGAAAGAACATAGTGCTACAGATACGCGAGAAAACTAGCAAAAGACATTGCTGGAGTGAGGAAGGGTCTGATGGGGCAGATCAGGACTCAGTTGGAAGATTTGCAAATTCCGGGTGCTGTGTTCATACACTGCATCATACATCAGCAAGCACTCTGTGGGAAAGACTTAGATATTTCTTGTGTACTGAAACCAATCGTTTATGCTGTAAACTTCATTCGGGGACATGCACTCAGTCACCGTCAGTTCCTGGCTTTTCTTAACTAAATTGATTATGAATTCTGTGACTTGCCTTATCACATTTTAGTGAGGTGGCTCAGTAGTGGTAAAGTCATGTTTCGTTTTTACAAGCTCCGAAACGAAATATATGTTTTCCTCACTGAAAAAGATAGAACTGATCCACAACTGTTAGATCCTTCCTGGCTGTCAAAGTTGTCATATTTGGCCGACATCACATCTCACATGAATGAACTGAATGTGCAACTTTAGGGGAAAGATAACCACGTCTGTGATCTCTACAGAGTCATCAAAGGGTTTCTGCCAAGGTCCTGTCGATATAGGCTGAGGACATGGCATAAGTTGTATTAAGCAAGGTCGACAAAAAGGAGACCGTGCGATGTGACCTATCACGAGAGTATTTACAAACAGGTGATATGAAGTGAGTTCAAGAAGCTGAAACATTAAAAAATCCAATGGTACTCTGTTGTACGCGTCCTCAAGATCAATCGCTGCCGCAAAGGTTTCAACGCCTGAGTGGAAACCTTCATAGACGTCATGGACAAAAACTGCTGCATTTGTCCAGGTTTCTCTTTTTGGACGGTACCCTCCCAGGGTAGGTGGGAAAACACCTTGCCTTTCTAGCTGACTTGATATTTTTCTGGCAATTAACTTGTCCAGCAGCTTGCCTATTGTATTCTGCATGGTTATTACTCGATATCCCTAAATTTGTGTGTGGTCTTTGCCAGGCTTCGGCAAGGGAACCAGATAGCTGTGTAACCACTCCTCCTTGATGCTAGCACTCTCTATACTCTTGTTGTATATGTCTGCTAGTTTCTCTAGCTCGTTGACTGTACACCTACTGATGTCGTGGTATCTTATGCCATCTGGCCCTGGAGCACTGTTTTTTTTCTTTCACTGTCACTGTGTCTTCATCCGTAATGTTCTGGGCCTTGCACCTGTCTGAAGTGAACTCCTTGACAAGATTTCGGCCTCTCATGTCTGTATGGTTGCTCTGCTCTAGATATCGTTCTAATAGGGCTTTGCCTTTGTTCTCGTCAGTCCTCTGCCAGATGAGGTCAGCACCTTGGAAGTCAAAAATTCTCTTATTCTTGACTACCCCGCTCATGCTTTTATGTAGTCGCCAGAACAATTTCATTGACTTGTCTGTGCTTACTCTTTGACACACCTCTGCCCATTTTACATTTGTAACCATCTTAACCAGTTTTTTTTAAAAGCTTACCTTTGCGCGCACCTCTCTTTCTAAGTGCATACGGGGACTTGGCTGGGCAACTCTGTTTTTTTTGGTGGCGGTTTGCCATTTCCTTACAGCACTACGCTTATCCATCCAAGCCTTCTCCATCTCACAATTCCACCAAGGTGGCTGCTCCCAGCTTTTTTTCATGCCCTGAAGCTTTCTGCGCTTCTCACGCCTTATTACACTCACCACATCTTGCCCTTTACTGTCATACTGGAAGTCTTGACCGTTGACTTGTGCTGTCTGGTTCTGCCTTTCTCAACCAATATGCTGCAAGGGTGGTGGTCGCTGTCGTGGTACCCTAGGACACCCCATCTACACACTGTAGTGAGTGAAGGAGAAACCAGCGCCAGGTCAAAAGCACTGTCCTCATCACCTGGGTGGCTTGCTGTCCTGGTGACACAGCCACTGTTGATACAAACCAGGTCAATGGTTTCAAGTGCAGTCTCGAGCTCCTTCCCCTGTGCGATGGAGGAAATGTTTCCCCATGATCTGCCTTTAGCGTTGAAATCGCCACAGAAAATAACATTCCTCTCGTGACCTATTAT
This sequence comes from Cepaea hortensis, assembly GCA_963921405.1. Lineage (NCBI taxonomy): Eukaryota > Metazoa > Mollusca > Gastropoda > Stylommatophora > Helicidae > Cepaea > Cepaea hortensis. Next base: position 61,700,853 of record OY992883.1, read on the forward strand.
GTCACTTAAGCACTGCCACTTCTGGGAGTCCATACTCGCGTTGCGTGCATAAACTTTCACCAACACGAATGGTATACCGCATTGAACTCTAACCGCTTGTATTTGTATGTCGTCATTATCCCAACTGGACATGTCTAGCTCTGAAGCCACCAAACTCTCGCGAATGAGAATCGCCATTCCCGGATGTCGCCTGTTGTAGAAACATTGGAATCCGGCTATTTGGAGTAACTGATCACCCAGTCTCGTCTCCTGTAGCGCAACAATGTCGTTCCTAAATACCAGGTGTTCTAGAATAGGACCACGATGTTTTACACTGACACAGTTCCAGTATAGAGCTTCCGGTCAAGATGGCGGTGGACGGTTGTGCTGTTTGTAATCGTCGCCTTTTTTCGCGCAGGAGATGGATATTTTCATCTCTTGCGTATAAAATGTGTGCCAAGATTTGAAACCAGGAGTTTCTTCTGAAGATCGGCGCTGATGCAAAGGAGATCGTGCATTGTGCGAAGCAATCCTTGAGTGTGTGTGTTCCGTGGTGTTTGATCTATTCAACATCGCAGAACAATTGGTGTTTTCCGTAGCGACGACAGTCAACAAAACAAGACGACGCGGCCAGCGTGGTAAGCGCAAGTGGACAAAAGAACATGATATGATTATTAGAAACACCTGATATCAACATCACCCACGGAGATTATGGGCACGGATGAGTCCTGATGATAAGATCAGTAATCAGATTGATTACATTCTCATCAACAGAAGATTTCGAAATGCCTTAAAAGTCACAAAAACTAAACCAAGCGAGCGCAGACTGCTACCGCGACAATAGATTAATTATAAGAAATATATACACACATATATTATACACACACACACACACACACACACACACACACACACACACACACACACACACACATATATATATATATATATACAATTAATGAAAGTCAAATATACACCAAGAAACACATAATTTGATCTACGGTCACTGAAGAGTGAGGAGATAAAATTAAAATTCAACATAGAGGTAAAGAAGACATTTGATGCATTGTCCGATATGGAAATATTATTTCATGATGTCAGTGACCAGTGGGAAATATTAAAGAAATCAGTCAACCAAACTGCAGAAACAACCATCCCAAAAATAAAGATAAGAAATGAATGATGGAAGACATCTTAAAACTCACGGAAATAAGAATAAATAACAAAAATAACCATGACAAATGTAAAGAGATTCACATGAAAATGAGAAAACTATGCAAAGAGGCAACAGAAGCCTGTGGAAAATTGCAGGGAAATTAAAAATCAACACAACACCCGAAATGCCAATTTAATACACAATAGAATTAATGACCTCACTAACAAAAGAATGCAAACATCAACGGGTCGCCTAAACACCAAAGATGGAGAAATAATAATAGAAAAAGATCAGATTATGTGAAAGACCTTTATGATGATATGAAAAAAATACAGTGTGAAAGTTGGAATAATAATGAAGGACCATCAATTTTGAAGATGGAAGTTCAGAATGCTCTTGAATATATGAAAACTGGCAAGACCCCAGGTCCAGATAACATCTCAACATAAATGATAAATGTCTTAGAAGAATATGTAATAGACCAGGTCACCAGACTGCTGACTGCAATATATGATACTGGAGATTTAGCCCCTGAATTATATAATTCTGTATGTATTGCAATCCGGAAGAAATCAGGAGCCTTGGAATGTGATCAACATCGAACAATTAGTATAATGACGAACAACACAAAGATTTTGCTAAGAATTATCGTGCAAAGAGTTAGGAAGAAAATACAACCCGAAATAGGAGAAGAACAATGTGGGTTTGTAAAAGGCAAGGGTACAGTAAATGCTGTATATATGCTAAGATCATTAATTGAACGTTTTAAAGAAGTAAACCAAGACCCACATCTTTACTTTATTGAGTACACAAAGGTCTTCGATAAAGTAAGACATTTAAACATAATAAAGATTCTTGCAGATCTACAAATTGATGGGAAAGACCTCAGACTTTTAAGAAACATATATTGGAAACAATAATCTTCCATAAGTATTGCAAAAGAAGTAGGTCAATATCAGTCTATTATGAGAGATGTGAGACAGGGATGTGAAACGTCTCCGGATGTTTTTTCCCCTGTACAGGGAAAATATTTTCAGGAATGTATAAGGTATGAAAGGAATCATCATTTGGAGGATGAAACATCAATAACATTAGATATGTGGATGATACAGTATTGATTGCAGACAATGAGCAGGATCTGCAACATTTAGAAGATGCAATTGTTGCACTCAGTGAACAACTAGGGCTAGAAATTAATTATAAGAAGACACAGCTTATGGTCGTCACTAGGAAGAATGAGATACCACAATGTACTATACAAGTAAATGGGAATATTCAAGTATACAAGTGTATTCAAGTATGTACGTGTATATACATGTATTCAACATATACAAGTGAATCGGTACAATGATCTCGGAGTAGTCATAACATCTGATGGGAGATGCCTTGAAAAAAATTTGAACAAGAATCGCCATGGAGTAAGTAGCCTTTTGCAAGATCTAAAACATACTGACCAAAAAAAGCTGTTATTTGCAACGACAAAAAGAGTGTTGAAGTGCTATGTAGAACGTTATGTTTGTATGGATGTGAAGCGTGGACTGTGAGCAAACAGGCTGAAAAACATCTGATGGCTGTGAAAATGCAAAGAATACAACGGACAGGCAGAAAAACCAATGACCAAGTCCTACAAGAAACAAATGAGAATCGTAAACTGATTAGAGAAATTAGACGTCGACAGTCACAATGTTTTGGTCACATTATGAAAAGAAAAATATTGGAGAACTTAGTGACAACTGGCAAGATCTCGGGGAAGAGACAAGGGGAAGGCAGAGAAGTAAATACCTGGATGGCTTGGCCACTTGGCAGGGTCCAGACAAGAATACTGAGCTGATCCACGACTCTGGTGATCGACTGAGATGGCGAAAGATGACCGCCCATGCTTATCGGCATGGGACATGATGATGATGATGTTTGATGATTATACACTATTCATTTTTCTATTTTTTTTTTATTTTGAATATGTTAATATTTTACTTTTTAAAATTTTGATTGTTACTTTTTAAATTAAAAAAATTTCTAACATAATATTTAGCCTTTTAAACCTTTAGTTTGTAATGTTTTTAAACTTTAATATGTTGAATGTTTAAATATTATATATATATATCACACTAAGACTACACTGCCACTTAACACACTTCAGAATCTCTGTCTCTACCCTGACGATAAACAAACACATCGTCGGCATATGACAATGTCCTCCCCGGATCTGTGATCTGCTCATCGGTGATTCTCACATTGTAGGCGATGAACAGCAATGAAGATAATGCTGATCCCTATTTGAGGCCAGGCTATATTTTTGTTGGCTCAGAAGTCCACATGCCACATCTAAAAACGACTTTCTGTTGGTAGAAGACTGCAGCAATTCAGTTAAGGAGGAACTGACTTATCTTGAGTTAAGAAGCTGAAACATTAAGAACCCCAACGAAACTCTGTTGTACGCATTAACGAGGTCAATTGTTGCAGCACATGTCTCAGTCCTTGAGTGGAAACCTTCATACGCATCATAGGCAAATACTGCTGCATTGGTCCAGGTTTCTCTATTTGGACGGTACCCACCAAGGTAGGTGGGAAAAGACATTGCCTCTCTAGCTGGTTTGATAATTTTCTGGCAACTGATTTCTCCAGCAGCTTGCCTATTGTATTTTGCGTGGTGATTACCCGATATCCCTGAAATTGTTGTGTGATCTTTGCCTGGCTTTGGCAAGGGAATCAGATACCTGTGAAACCACTCCTCCTTGATCCTAGCTGTAGATGTAGCATAGATGTAGAGGTGTTACCTTTCCTCTGGAGTGAACTAGGCAGGCCGAGAGAGGGATCGTGTTGCATGGGCAACACATGATCTCTATATTTTAGCCCAGGCTTTGTGCTATGGAGAAGCAATAACTCCATCCCTTACAAACTATCGTCTGTCAAGACGGCAAGGTGCCAATGAATGATCCTAGCACTCACTATGCTGTTGTTGTACATATCTGCTAGTTCCTCTAACTTGTTGTCGGTACACATACTAATGCCATCATACGTTATACCATTCGGCCCTGGTGCGCTGTTTTCTGTTCGTGGAATTGAGTTGAGTTGAGTTGAGCTAGGAACTGACATCACTGCACTCAGAACATTCCACACTCGCTCCGTCCCCCCGTTCAACAGCCAGCGAACAGTCACACTACTAATCGTTCCCACCGCTATTTGATTGAAAGTTCTCCTGGCCTTCCCGCTCAATTTTGAGATTCTACCTGAACTTCTGCCAATCCCCCGCAATCTCTTCCTTTCCACAAACGGGTTCTCAGTCTGTTCCCCCACCTTCCCCACCTAGTCCCACAGACGCACGTCCACCTACCTATCCATAAGTATTCTACCACAAAGAGGTGCATTCCCTGCCAGCCCATCAGCCTATTCATTCCCCCGCACTCCTGAATGGCCAGGGCAAAAATCTATACAATTCTCACAATCTGTGACCACTGAAGGGAGGTGAGCTATTCCACACGAAACAATCCTTTCTCCACCTTACTAAGCATACTCCTTGAGTCCACGATGACGATAGTGTGTATTGCAGTGGTCTCCTCTAACCAACAGAATGCCGCTGTGACTGCTTCCACCCCTATTCTCATGCTGGAGATTATATGCCACTCTCCTTTTTTAAGAATTGTCCATTAGCCTTCGCATTAAAACCCCAACCACTCCGTCTGTTTCTCACCACTGACCCATCAGTGTAGATCACTATGTCATCTTGATGTTTGTTACTCTGGATCAGTTGTTGCACCTCAAACTCTGTGCGGCCCGCTGCCCATTCTCTGAACTCACGACCAAGTGTCATTATTATATTGTGCCAGTCCGTCATGCCTGCCGGTATTTCAACCCACTCTGTTTCATTATTGATATCTCTAGATTACACACCTGACGTATAGGTATTTCTGCCTGTGCCATCCAGAACCTGCCTCGTCTTAGTCTATGACCCTTGACCATATCCATGGCTTCATGCAGGGAGTGATCCCTATCTGCAACAACTCTCAGGTACCATTTGGCTTGAAGGATCCTATGCCTATCCGCCATTGTTGATAGCGCCAGGATATGCCTCATGCATATAATTGGTGTGTCCTTTGTGCACCCCCAGGATCACACACATGGCCGCATTCTGAATGCGCTCCAACCTTTCAAGCTGGCTCTTCGATATTGTCAGATATTATTAACTGCTGAAAGAGCCTCTAAAGCAGTGGTTCTCAACCGGTGGGGAATTCCCCCCTCCCCCAGTGGGGAATTTTAGGGTTTCCAGGGGGAATTAAGATTATTTCAAGATCACATTAATACAAGAACTGCAATATGTACCTGACGAGATGCAGCGAAATATGCCAGGCAATAAATCGTACATTCTATGGTTTGTGTCTTCGTTATTCAAATTCACTAGAGGAAAACATTGTTTTGAAGAACCGATTACTTGATATTGTTTTTCCCTCTATACTTTACGGTTCTGTACTTCTCGCCCTTCCGAAATTCATGTTATAACTAAGTTGATCCGCAAATCACGTTTAATGTAGATGTCTAGACTTGTTTTATTATGCATTATTAAATTTAGCTTCAAGTTTTACGTATACTGTGTAGGGGGGATTTATAGGGAGGAAATATGAAAGGGGGAGAGGGATGGATGACATTCTTAACTTATGGTGAAGTGGTGCATGGACTTAAAAAGGTTGAGAACAACTGCTCTAAAGCATCCTCTGCTCTACCCCGGTTGCTGGCATCGCCCTCAATGTATTAAGTCCCCTACCAGCCTTCACCACCAAAACCTCCACATGATCCTTAAAAGACATATACCTGTCAAAGGTGATACCTAAGTACTTCAATTTACTCTCTCCGCTAAGGATATCCATTCAATGTAATACATGGGACATCTGCCTTCACAATCCGGTTATTCAGGCCCCTGCGTCCCTGCACCACTCCGCCACCCTCTTTACTGCCATCTCCAAGTCTTTAGCCAAATTTTCTCTATCCCTGCCCTGCTGTACACCAGCACATCATCTGCAAATGTCAAGATTCTACCAACACCTGGTGTCTCAATAGCTGCGACTTTGCTGGTGTAGACATTAAAGAGCACTGAGGACATGGCAGATCCCTGTGGCAACCCGTGTGTAATAGTACAGGGTCAGAAGTCCAGGAACCCATGCACAGTGCAACCTTTGTGGAGGGGCATTATCGCCCAAGCCAAACGGCAAAGCACTGGATGATAACACTGGCATTGAAACTCTCCCAACACTGTGCATTTTCTGGAGCTGACAAACACTAATGGGATTGCGTGAGTGAGTTTCAATAAAACAATTAATATCATTGATAGGAATTTCCTCCGAAGTCGGAGAGTGTCTGCCTGTACGGCGAGGAACCACCAGTCTGTACACCAATAAGCCAGACATGGGACAACGGATACTCACGCAATCCTCAGGTCCTGTATGACATCACACTGATTTTGGACAACAGGATGCCTTAATCCGACATACAGGACTTCGCGTTGAAGCTCAAGCCAACGAACACAAGCAAGCAAGCAAGCATTTATAGGAATGACGAAACTGGAAAAAGACACACGGTCAGAAACTAGTTCGTAAATATCACTCCTTCAGCACACACTGTAACACGGCGTGGACATTATTTTCAACCTTTTAAAGATGTCTCGTGATGTGAAGTGAAGCGACTCGCTGCATCACTCATCTGGATTACTCCGCTATCGGCCGTGGCCGTATTGTATACGATCTGGCATTGTTCTGGGGCATTGTTCTTACTGCTTCGCAATGCATAATTTCACTCTTTCAGATAGAAAGTCTGCATATTTTTGCCCTCAACAGCACTCTACATTTTAACATCATTTTTGAAGAATGGGCAGCGTAATGAAAGCTGAACTATTACCATCATCATGATGCAGCCCCTCCTTTGTAGAACATTGCTCTCATCACGGCCCGCCAGAACGTTTCTCAGTCCCTTGTCAATTTTTCTACCTCGTGCATTGCCGTGTCCAGTGTGCCTACAAATGATATGCCTATGTTCATGTCCAATGTGTCTACAAATGATGTGCCTATTGTCATGTCCATTCTTTCATGCATATATCAGGAGTCAGATATGACTGAGCTACTGTATGACAGTGGACGGTACTACCTGCTTTCTGTTAGCACCGAATTTTGGGCGGCGCTTGCCAAACCCGACACCCCACATTGTGGCAAAGACTCCGGGTGGAGGTGCGCAATTGGGTGGGTACAAGGTTTATCCTGGTGTGAGGAAATGCAACCTTAAGATAAAATGTCACCACAGTCCCTAAGACTTGGTTGGCAGCTGGTCTATGATCGAAGCTCCGACAGGCGGACAGTAAGGGCATTGCTTTGCTGATCCGGTAGCTTCTGCAGCTTGTCTTGTTCCAGATGTATTGGCGTCGCCTTTGCTCTGTAGTGAACTAGGCAGGCCGATAGAGGGATCACGCTACATGGGCAACGCATTGTCTCTATATTTCAACTTAGGCTTTGTGCTATGGAGAGGTATAACTCCCTGGTCTTAACCAGACTTGGAATCAAAGCCAAAGGTAGCAATTATGGGTTATAAGTCCTTTTCAAGTGGCGTAGACATGCGGCGCCACGGGTGGCCTCTAACGGTGGGAGACACATACAGGTGTCATTGATCAGCTACCGCCCTCCTCAAACTAGGCATCTCCCTACCAATTAGGTGCTGATCCGACACAGCCCGCCTGTTTCAATAGGTGTTTGGGACTAGGAAAAAAATCTGAATAGCAGGCTGTAACACCAATGCACCAGGTACTACTAAAGAGATAAATAGAAACCGCATGCAACCTGGAACGCAAGAACCACGTGTCCAAGATATTCCACTAACCTGACGAATATTGACGATGTGAGAAAAGCGACTGTGATGGATGCCGAATTCAATCGTCTCAACATTAAAATTTCTGCCCTGTAGGAAGGATCACTCAGGGAATACTATTAAACCTTTTAGTGTTTGGAAAGGTAGACTGCAAGAAGTAAGCAGACAACATGCAGTGGACTTTGCGGTGAAGATTTCACTACTGGGAATGATTGAAAATCCAGCTGGCCTAAATGAAAGATTATTATCTCTGTGATTGGCAACCACTTGCGGTTTTGCCACTATTATCACATTGTCACTGCATATGCACCGATACTCACTTCCTCTGATGATGTGAAGGTTTCATTCTATAATCAAGGCAGTACCAAAATCTGACTACATGTATATGCTCGGTGATTTTAATGCTCGTGTGAGCAAAGACTCGAGTTCATGTCCAATGTGCCTTGGAAAATGCAACATCTGTCACATGAATGACAATGGGCAAAGCTTGATGGAGTATTGTACCATAAACGACCTGCGTATTACAAACTCCTTTTATAAAACAACAGAGCGGCATAAGGTCACATGGAAACATTAATGATCCGGCCATTGGCTTCAGCTATACTTCATCATCACACCGAGACAACATTTGAATCAAACATCATTAACTCGAAGTTACCACAGTGCTGATTGTGATACTCATCATTCTTTAGCTGTTGCAAGGGTTAGACTGAGAAAAAAGAGAATCTACACGGCTAAACACAAATCTAGCCCCATGATTAATATTATTAACTCCCAAGTTCCTGATAAGTGCTTTGAGTTCCAACAGCAACTTGAAGACGCTTTTACCGATACATCGGAAAAGTGAAAAGTGGGGCAAACTTAAGGAAACTCTTAATAAAACTGCGATACGGGTTTATGGCACTGTGGATAATAAGAGGCAGGATTGGTCTGCGACAAACAGCTAGACACTGCAGCCCTTGATTGATAAAAAGAAGATATCTCTCTTAAGAAACAAAGAAAGAATAACGCGAAACAGTCTCAGTGAGCTGAAGCAATCTAAGAAGGATGTGCAAAAGGCTGCCAGTCAGTGTGCAAATGACCATTGGATCAAGTTATGTGAGTCCATTCAAAATGCAAGTGGTAAAGGACACATTAGAAGCATGTATGATGGACTAAATGCGTCCTATTATCTTTATTTTTGGGGTGGTTGTTTCTGCGGCAATTTTGACTGATTTCTTTAATATTTCCCATTGGTCACTGACGTCTTGAAATAATATTTCAATATCGGACAATGCATCGAATCTGTTCTTTACATCTACTTTGGATTAATCTTTTATTTCCTCACTCTGCTGGTGAAGGAAGGAGTGAAGCATGTGGTACTTGACTTGAGCCAATGGAATCATAGTGCAAGAGAGGTTCAGGGTATACAAATAGAGATTGGGGGCTTCAGTTAGAACATCATAAATGTATATGCCACAGTGGAATGTTTTGTCAGAAAGAAACACTGGGACTGGCTTAAGGAATTGGAGGAATTATCAGGTGATAGGCTACTCATATGTGGGGACTTCAATGCGAGGAGGTTGGGACAGCAGTGGAGAAAACCGACAGGGAATTGTCCTTGCGGATGCCATGGTGGACTCCGATGTGGTCTGCATAATTATGGTAGGCCGAAGTAGTAATGTATGTGCAAATGGATTATATAAGGAATTTTCCTACTTTTTATAAGTTTGGCTAAAAATTTTCATATTTTGTTAACAAAATTTCCTACTTTTCATAAGTTTTGGTTGAAATATTTCTTTACTTGATCAAAAATTTTCACATTTGGTTAACAAAGTTTCCTACTTTTTGTAAGTTTGGATGAAATTTGGCACAACTTTTCACATTTGGTTAACAAAGTTTCCTAATTTTTATGAGCTTGTTTGAAATTTGGTCAAACTTTTCACATCTGGACAACAAAATTTCCTACTTTTCACAAGTTTGGGTGAGATATTTATAAGTTTGGTTGAACTTTGGCCACAAATTTTTCACATTTGGTCAACAAAATTTCCTACTTTTTATGGGTTTGGTTGAAATTTGGCCAAACATTTCACACTTGGTTAACAAAGTGTCCTACTTTTTATAAGTTTGGTTGAAATGTGGCCAAGATTTTTCGTTTTGGTTAACAAATTTTCCTACTTTTCATAAGTTTGGTTGAAATTTAGCTAAAATTTTCACATTTGGTTAACAAAGTTTCTCACTGTTCATAAGTTTGGTTGAGATTTTGTATAAATTTGGTTGAAATATAGCTAAGATTTTTCACTTATGTTAACAAAGTGTCCTACGTTTCATAAGTTTGGTTGAGATTTGGTCAAACTTTCCCACGTTTCATAAGTTTGGTTGCGCTGTTTATAAGTTTGGCTGAAATGCGGTCAAAATTTTTCACATTTGGTTAATACAGTTTCCGACTTTTTATAAATTTGTTTGAAATTTGGCCAAAACTTTTCACATTTGGTTAACCAAGTTTCCTACTTTTTCCCCCCTACTTTTACGTAATTATAATATATGCCTGTTTATTTTACAGTATTTCAGTACATTTTACAGTATTTCAGTACATTTTGCAGTATTTCAGTACATTTTACAAGAATAAAAATGCATAATGTCATTATACGAAATGGATGATGTGATATGAGCTGGTATACATAGTATCATCACAACATTTTATTTTCACATACAGAGCTATACACATTGTATGTTGTTTCTGGGTGTCTCTGAGTAGATTGGATTTTCCGGCTAGTAGCCTGGTATGTATATGTCACTTGGCATGTAGTCATAAGACTATTCTCCTGGTTGGTAGGCTGACATCTGAGTATTGTAGACAACCGGAGCATCAATCATCTGAGTGTCGGGCACATCAAACATCTGACTATTAGGTTCATCACACATCTGGTTGCTGGGGTCATCACACATCTGACTGTAGCTGGGTTGAAAACTGGTGGTATAGTATGCGACTACTTGGTGGCTTCGTTTAGTACCCTGTTTGACTTGAGTACTGTCTTGATCGTTTTGGACTTGCTTGTTTCGGTTGGTGTCTTGTTGCACATCAAACATCTGGCTATTGGGCTCATCACACATCTAGTTGCTGGGATCATCACACATCTGAGTGTAGCTGGGTTGAAAACCGGTGGTATAGTATGCGTCTACTTGGTGGCTTCATTTAGTACCCTGTTTGATATGAGCACTGCCTTGAATGTTTTATTTACTGACTTGCTTGCCTCTGTTAGTGTCTTGTTTGACTTCGATACTGACTTGGTTAACTTGATTGAGTCTGTCAAAGTCAGATAGAATCTCGCGATGCATGGCGATCGTCTGTTCATATTCTTGCCGAGTAAGCGTCATACCTGTCTTAGTAGGGAACTTCTTGTCGGATTCACCGTAGAATCTTCGGATGTGTTATGTGCTCGTGTCTCTGTAGGATGAGACAAACACGGTCTTATCACCACCGCCCATTGGTCTAATAGTCTCACCACTACGAGTCATGTAGACCCAGTTAGCAGGCACAGTTTTGAGGTCTGTAGTCATCTTCGGATCACAATGCTTGACCGTTACTAGCCTCGGGTTTATATACTAGTTTTTGAGCCACGCGTAAAACCGGTTTCAACCAGTTTCTTAGGTCAAGCGGCTCAGATTACGCTGACGCGGCTGTCCGTATGGCGCGACTAAGCATTCTACTACCCGCTCGTTAACCCGTTGTCTGTTTGAGCTGGGTTGGGGAATGTGAGTCATGCTCGCCCCATGACCTCTAACCATGATGAAATAGATAGCGTAGATAGCCATGTTACCTGCGATGTAGTCACTGTGAGCTACATTCTGTGAAGTCAGAATAACAGTGATATACATATACAGTCTCCTCATACCCAATGTAGTTTTCTTAGTATTGAGGACTGATCAGCTATTGAAGACATGACTGTAAGTATATTACAACCATCTTATTTATATGTAGGTGTTTTAATACTCGTCCGCTAATGTCGATTGACTAAAGGGTAAGGATGCCGGTGACGATGTTCTCTCGACGTTTGGTGAGGATGGTTCTGGAGTATCCTGTTGTCGATTATAGTCGAGGATGCACTCCTCAATTCTCCTGAGGCTTAATATGATTATTTTCTCTTTGGTGAAGTTCTGTTGTAGCACATCCCGCAGTCGAGCCGTTACTAGGTCCGCAAAACTACCACCCTCACCATAATCACAAGAATGACTGAATGGATTCTCGGCTTTCTTGGGATATTAAGACACGCCATGCAATAGCTGCTTGGCTCTGTTCTTAGTATGCTCCAAACGGCGTAAGCTGGGCATGATTGATGCAGGCATTGATAACGCACATTGGGAGCAATTCGCCGCCGAACGTTTTGCAAGGATGACATATCGGAAATGGAATACAGAGAAATGAGAAAATGATTTCAGATATGTCACACACTGAGCGCGTGAGACGTGAAATGACGTGAAAGTAACCATACGTTCAACCAATCAATCAATCAGGTGCCTTCTCCACAATGAAGGTTGGCTGCAATAGATCTCCAACACTGTCTGCCTCTCGCCCTGACTGTACATTATGTCAGACTTATGTTCGTCCATCTCTTGATGTTATCTTCTCATTTGTATCGTTGTCTACCTCCTGCTCGCTTGCCCACAACCTTGCCCTCCAGTATGGTTTTTATAAGAGTATCATGTCTTTTAACGTGGCCGAAATATTTCACTTCCCTCCTCTTTATTTCTTTCACCAACTCTCTCTTTATTCCCAGTGTTTCTAGAACATCTGCATTTGATTGAGTTTATTTCCATGAAATACGACACATTCGTCTGTATATACATATCCAGGGCTTATATGAGACTTTCTAGTTGTTTGTTCAATGTCCAGACTTCAGCGCCATACAGTAGCGTTGAATATACGTTGCATTTAGCAATTCTCATTTTTAATGTCTTGTCAATCTCAGTGGATGTTAACACTTATTTCATGCCGTTGAAAGCATTTTGGCCATTCCTATTCTCTTTTTGATTTCCATTTCATTTCTGCCTTCATCTGATATTATATGTCCAAAATAGGAGAAACATGTTACTTGTTCTAGTATTTCCCCGTTTTCTGTGATGTTCATTGATGACCTTTCCTATTCACTGCTAATTATGGTTCCAAATGTTGCTGTATGTAGCCGGGGCGCAGTGTTGGGTAGAGCGGCCAACATTGCTTAAATACCCCAATGGCTCGTGAATACATAACCTATGCAGCAAAAGTCCAACTCCTGGCCTTCACGTGGCGGAACTGTTTCTACTAACAGGAGAAGGGTCGACGGCGAGTTTCTGGCGCCGAAAAATAACCAGTGTGCTCTAGATGTGTATACACATACATGCATGTGCAGACACGTGTGTGCGTGTGTACACATCTAAACTCGAGTGAGACCACAGTCTGCTCTAGCAAAGGAAAGGTGCTGAAAACGGAGGCAATCAGCCAGGAGGAGCACCACAGAAATCAGGATGCCACGCAAAATATGTCGACTACTGCTAAATGTTATGGTGCTCGCCCTGCTTTGGACCCCCAGGCAGGTGCAGTGCCGGACGCTATGTCTCGAAAGGGTCCAACCCCAACTACTGGAGGTCCTTCTCAGATGTCCTGTGGAGCCAGGGGACATGAGAATAGAACGGCTGGCCATACTAAACAAGGACTTAAAATAATGCACTGGAATGCGGAGGGAGTCAGCAACAAAAAATAGAATTAGAAAACATCCTGAACCAAGAAAAAGTAAGCATATGTTGCTTGCAAGAAGCTCACCTCAACGAAAATATAGCCTTCAAAATCAGAGGCTACCAGTGTTATCGATCTGACCGAAAGGACAGGCGAAAAAGTGGGATACTTACCCTTGTAAAAAATAACATCACTGCTTCCCAAATCGAAGTCTACATGGAAGGGGCTGAGTATCAGACACTTAAACTTAAGACAGGCTATACAGAACTACATCTGATCAATTACTACTGTCCAAGTGACCGCCCACAGGCACTGGACACACTACCATTAACAGAAAAATGATTGTGTGTGGCGCTTTCAACAGCCACTCGCAGAGTTGGGGGCTATGATCACATGGACCAGAGAGGAGAGAGACTGGAAGACTGGCAAGATGAGAATAGATTCATCTTGGTTAACAAGCCGTCCGACACATATACTTTCTACTCGAGATCATGGCACACTACAACTACACCGTACCTGGCTTTTCATTCACTAGACCTGGAGTGGAACATTACACGAATTGTTGGGAAACAACTTGGTGGCAGTGACCATCGGCCAGTCTTTCTAACTGTAGAAAATGAGCTTGTAAGTGAAAGCAGCACCCTCTCGAGGCGGAACTACAAGAAAGCATACTGGGCAATGTACAAGAATCGCACCAGCATACTGGTTAGAAACCTGAACACTGAGAAAGACATAAATAAATTGAAGAGTTTGGGAAATGCATACTACAGGCAATGCGAGAAACATTACCAAGAGGAGCCCGTAAACAATATAAACCCTACTGGAGTGGTGGAGTAGTGAACTGGGACAGTAGCATAATGATGTGGAAGTGTGTAGAAAGCAAGCAGAGGCCACACCCAGCCAAGAGCCAAATTTCAAAGGGCCAAGCTGCAGGCTAGACGGAAAAGTTGGCAGGAGAAAACAGAGTCTCTGAACTTTGAAAGAGACACAGGGAAATTATGGAAGCTAATAAAACAACTTAACGATGAGGGCACAGGGAGAAACTCAAAAATTGCCCTACATAAAGATGGAAACATCTTAACAATAAAGCAAGCAGCTGACCATTTTGCGGATTCATTCGCACAAGATAACAATATCAAAATTAGTCCAGAGAAACAACAAGAGTTTCGAGAGAAACGGCAACTTACAGGACAGAAGGAAATAGTACATGAGGTTCTGGAGCCACCCATCATAATCTCAGAACTGGAGCTAGCCATATCAAAACTGAAAATGAGAAAGTCACCAGGAGCTGATGGTATCTCCAATGAAATGATCAGGAACCTAGGAACAGAGGCCAAAGCAAAGCTGTTGCAGATCTTCAATAACAGTTGGACCTTAGGCAGTGTTCCACAAGCCTGGAGAGAAGCAATCATGATACCCCTCCTAAAATCAGGGAAAGATAGTTCCATTGCCTCTAGCTACAGACCAATTAGCCTCACCAGCTGTCTCTGCAAAACACTGGAGCGCATCATCAATCACAGACTGCAGTGATACTGTCGCGGAAATTCTTGGAGTTGTCGATCGATGAAAGACTGTCGCGCCATTCGTCTACAGACAGCCGCCATCCTTTGATGTTGGAGAAAGGCTGTCCTGATGGGTGTCGGCAAGATCTTTTGTTGTGGGGCAAAAGATTCTCCAGATCACAGACCGGCAAGACTTTTTGAAGTACCGGGGACAATTCCCCAGATTAAAGCGGAACAGCGGGCCAGTTGTTTACATCGAGTCGGAAAAGGAGAGAAAAATAACTTCTCGACGCCTAGTGTCTGGTCAGATTTGTGACGTCATTCAGACACAGTATTAAAACAGTCTGGATAAACAACTTTGGGGGAGTCGACCAAATGTTGTGAGACAACAAGGACGTGTGTGATGTTCCTGGTTTGATTATGGAGAGAGACTACAGTGTCTTATGTTGATTTACATCAACGGACATTTATCCATTGTGTGATTTAGTAGTCTCGATTTCAAACAGGAATAAATATATGGTATTTAATTAAATAGACCCAAATTAGATGTTTCTTAGGAATCGAGTGTAGTAATGTGCGTTGTGAGAACGTATTATAGGAGCGTCGACAACAGTAGGCTATCGCGTTGCTTAAACTAGCTAGTGTGAGATATCAATTAACTCAGTGAGTTAAGAACAATGTAGTTGGATGATATTTAGGGAGATGGAGGATGGTTGGTTTGGGGAAAACGTAAAGTGGTAGGATCTTCCAGTAGGGTATCTACTGGGTTTCTGCACTTTTCCTTTGGTCTTTCCTTGTCTTACCATGACTCAGACCGATGTGATGAGCTCCTTTGCCTTATGCCAGAGTTTAGTTCTCTGTTAAATATATGAGTACCGCCGTCGGCCTACACTCACCTAATAAAGGTCGAAATCGGGTTGCTCTCACCAGGTGTGTTCTCTCTTCAACAGGTTCCACTATGTTTTCCACAAAAAGCTAGGAGACAAGCCATAGAATAAGATTATGGCTCGATCATTGAAGGCCGTTTTTTACTCAGCGGGCTTTGCACTGCGTCCATAACGCAGAGGGTCTGCAAGAACCTGGCCTCTGCTGAGCGGGAACCGATGATCATCTAAGAGTGATTCCTCAGTGGTAGTTATCAGCAGAGTAGAGTGAAGATACTTACAATACCACCAGTAACAGGAACAATAGTAGTTAAAGAGAAATTGAAAATTAACATTTGCGTTTTTCCAACTGGTGAATTTCTGTGAGACATTATCAATTAACATTGCTTTTTTTCCAAGTTCTGAATTCCTGTGAGAAATTAACTACTAACATTTAGTTTCAAAGTGACAGTAAACATTTATTTTAATGTACAAGGGTTATCAGATCACAGAACCTTTAGTGACATATTAGTTACACTGTGTGTGTCAGATTCATGGTTAGTATTGGACTATATCAACTATTGATGACCAGGTATCCGGACTATCCAAGAGCCACTGGAGGAGGTCGACATCTGGCCGGAGAGACGCATCATTTGGTGAGGTCCTTCTGTACTTGATCTATGGTGCTGTTGTGTGGCCAGTACTGTGATGAGCAGACTTTGATCCTGAGTTGTTCGGTCTGATTCTGCATATACACTAGATTATACGACATACATTCTACACATACACTTTGCACATACCTGACACTTTTCTTTATTAAATTAATTTGTCATTTTGTTAGACGCTAGAGTTGTGTAGTATGTTTTGGAAAAGAATGAGGGGGGGGGGGGCATGGTCCAGTGGTAAGAAGAAGAAGAAGAAGAAGAAGAAGAAGAAGAAGAAGAAGAAGAAGAAGAAGAAGAAGAAGAAGAAGAAGAAGAAGAAGAAGAAGAAGAAGAAGAAGAAGAAGCAGAAGAAGAAGAAGAGAGAGAGAGAAGAGAGAGAGAGAGAGAGAGAGAGAGAGAGAGAGAGAGAGAGAGAGAGAGAGAGAGAGAGAGAGAGAGAGATCCAAAGACTGATGGGGTGTTGTGGACAGAAATCCAAGAGATCCTCAAGATAATGATATGGAGTTAAAAGAATGTGGGTGTTGATTCCCATCACCCCAGGGACGACACGTATTTCGACAGGTAAATTGAAAGTAAAAACATCGTTGTGCTACAGCAGGCTGGCTTTAGGCAGTGCTTCTCTACGGAAGATCAGACAACCTACCTCTCTCAAGAAATTGAGGATGCATTCCAAGAGAAGAAGCTGGTGCTTGCGGTATGGATAGATTTGAAGAAAGCCTTTGACAAAGTCTGGAAAGAAGGTCTGATGAATAAACTGAGAAACTGCAAAGTCAATGGAAGAATGTACAAATGCGTAAAAGCATACTTGCACAACAGAAGAACCTGAGTACAGACAGACGGACAAAAGAGCAAGAAAGTACTACTACGTCACGGTGTTCCCCAGGGTGGAGTCTTGTCCCCCACACTTTTTCTAATCTTCATCAACGATCTCGTTGCTAATCTACCGCATGGAATTAAAGCGGCAGTGTACGCCGATGACCCGATTCTATAGAGCACAAATGAACATGCATCAGTGGCCACCAGATTGCTACAAAGAGCTGTAGATACATTTGTTGCATGGGCAAATAGATGGTGTGTCAGCATAAACACTGACAAGTGCAGCACCACCCTATTTACCCTCTCTCCAAAACAAAAGGCAGGGACCATCCAGATAAATGGAACATCCCTAAGAGAAGAAAAAGAACCAACATACCTTGGAGTAACATTTGATGGCAGGCTGACATGGAGAAAGCACATCAACAAAGCAGTAGCAAAAGCCAGAAGGAAAATAGCCATCCTGAGAAAGCTAAGTGGAACCACATGGGGAGCCAGTGGGAAAATACTTAGGAAAGTTTATCAACAGAGCATACGACCACACCTGGAATGCGGGTCAACTGCGTTGTGTTCGGCATTAAAAACCACACTACAAGAGCTGGACAAAGTGCAAAATCAAGCACTTAGAGTCACCACAGGAGGGATGAGATCAACCCCTATAGTGGAAATGGAGAAGATGGGGAGGACACAAGCACTGAGTGAGCGCAGAGATACGAAAAAGCTAATACAAGCAGAAAAGTTCCTCAGCTTGCCAGGCTACCCTATGGACCTCTGGATCCGAGTCTACACAGATTTTGTCAGCACAAAATGCTGTTCGAAATGGAGGAGCGGGAGTGTACATAGAATACCCAAATAATACTAGGGACACAGTTAGAGTACCGACAGGAAAGTACTGCCATAACTGCGATGCTGAAATTGAGGCAATCAAGATAGCAACAGAGAAATTACTAAATACCAGCAATAGTACACAACCTGTGGTGCTATTGACAGATGAAAAATCAGTACTCGAGGCGCTCCTGTCTGGGAAATTGCCAGTACTAAGGACACTACTTTCTGAACTTAGCGGTCAGCATAAGGTCACCATGCAGTGGATACCATCCCACTGTGGAGTACCCGGAACCGACAGAGCTGATCAATTGGCTAAGGAAGGAACCAAAGAAGAACAGCCTGATGTGCCCGTTACATGCCACCAAAAGAAAAGAATGATCAAATCAGTCAGTAAGCCACCAAAACCTGCTCAAGATGACTACCACGTTATGGACAGACCAGAACAAGTCATTATTCTGCGCCTCAGAACAGGGCACAATAGATTACGCAACCACATGTATACAAAATTCAAGATTGGTGAAACAGCCATGTGCACATGTGGATTGGCGTCGCAGACAGCAGAGCACATACTCCAAGACTGCCCAAAATATAACATATCTAGGCAAACCTTCAGCCGGCTTCGTGGCTTAGAGGTTATGACTTTTCTCCGTAATCTCGTATACTCTCGTCGGTAACGTGATAACGGTTCAAATGAGCAGTCGTTCGAATCGCATCGGTAACTTACGGGGTATGTGAGCCGGCCGCTCAGAAAGCAATGGCAAACTAATGAGCGTAATCTTGCCAAGAGATCAACATACAGCTGAAAGATGCTGGTGTTGACAGCTAAGTCCTGTAAAGGATATGCTAAAAACAAAAAAAGGCAAACCTTCTGGCCTAGAGAGACGACAGTGGAAGATAAACTCTATGGACCGCTGTGTGAACTGAAAAAGACAGTTCAATTCATACAAGAGACAGCATTGCAGTTATAGACATATTTCAAGCGAACGAAAGAAGAAGAAGAACTGCTAATTATCATGCACATTCTGCACTATGCCTATTTATTTGCTCCACAAGGTCTTGTAACTCTTGCACGCTTTATTCTAGTAACACGGTATCGTCAGCATACATAAGATTGTTTATGATTCTTCCATTAATGTTAAGTCCAGGAAGTTCAGCTTGTTTAAAAATTCTAGATAGGACATTGTCATGAGTTGTACTGCATGTGAAGGAAAGCCAATTTTGCTCATGATTTCCCAAAGTTTCTGATGTTGTGCACAGTCAACTGCCTTTGAATAATCCACAAAAACATGAGAATAGGTTTACATTAAATTCTCTACACTTCTCTATTTTTAAACGTATGCTGAGAATGTGATCTATTGTTCCTCTTCCTTGTCTAAATCCAGCTTGAACCGTGTTAATCTCTTCAGTTTCAGTCCTTTAATTTGGAATGAAAATACCTGCCGGCAGTAAGAATGGATGGGAGCCTCGTGAGTAGAACCCAGTCAATGACATATCTTGGCGTGAGGCTTGGTCGAAGCCTGTCCATCAGAGATCATGTCGATTATGTTATAATGAAAGCTCGAAAAGGTTTGTCAGCAATGAGAGTCATGGCGGCTGCCAATATCGAGCAAAGACTGCTATTACTTCTGTTCCAAGGACTGGTGCTTTCACGCATCAAGTATGCCCTGGCCATCCTCACTGTCAGCCCTACACAGATTGGAAGACTTGAAAAGGTACAAAACGAAGCCATGCGCATCATTTTGGGCTGCACGAAAGACGCTAGTTGTGTAGCAATGAGATACCTCCTTGACTTCCCGACAATGGAACACAGGATCAAGATCTGGAGAGCTCGTGCACACTTAAAAATAAGTGCAGATGAGCAGCACCCTCTGCATGACGCTATATTCAGAGAAAAGGGTGACAGGCTAAAGAGGGGCAAGTCATGGATGGGTCGGGGGGAAGATGTCGTCAGACAGGTCTGCAGTCTTACCAGTATCAACCCAGGCAAGGAATGGGTGCCGATGCCTCCAGCTTTTAAGTGCACTTTCTCCTGCATTATCACACTCGACAGACGGTGCAGAGATCAGAACCCTGTTGCTATCAATGCAGAAGTCAACGCGCTCATCTGTGAACACTCAGATAGCCCCGAAGTGCTCATCTATACAGATGGATCTGTTGTAAAGCAGCAGAGAAGTGCGTGGGCATTTACAGCCCGTTCAACGGGACGAACCGTTCAAGAATCCAGTGGTGCCCACTCTATGACCACGAGCAGCATGACGATGGAGGTGATGGCAGTTACACAGGCTTTCATATGGCTGGAATCACAGCATTATACCAACGTGTGTGTACTAAGTGATTCAATGAGCATGATTCAGTAGATCGAAGCTGGATCTGTACGTAGACAGTGGACTGAGTCGCTGCAGAAGTCTGTTGTCCGTAAATTCACCTTCATCTTCGTCCCGGGACATGCGGGAGTCGAGGGAAATGAACGAGCTGGTAAGCTGACTGGCTCTCCACCTCCTGTAGATGGCCAGCCCATGGATCGTGCCGATGTTATTAACATTCTTAAAGATATGGCGAGAACAGAGGTCTTTGACGTCAGTGAATCCACATCGCTGTCCAGGATGAAAGACATGGGAGTAAGAATCGGCACAGCCAGACGCGAGAGGCACATCGGAAAAACAAGGCGCCTCGTCAACCAACACAGAACTGGCACTATTAGCCACCGGACGCTGATGCATATGCTGGGGGGGAGAATCTGAGAACCTATGGACATGTCCGGAGTGCAATGAAGATACCCCAACTGATAACTGATAACTAATAACTGAAAATATTCTGAAAATGTAACGAACAAATGTTTCATTTCTCGGTGTAGTCACAACTGCGTTCAATGCAAGTCCACCAGCACGATACAGCGCTTGAACTCCTGGTCGCTTGTGTAACCACTCTGGTGTCACTACTCGGTGTGCCTGACCCGGACGTTAACAGTCTGTCACAGAAGTTACGGCGTTATGAAACGTCCTGCTCTACTTATACACTTGCTGGACTGACAGGTACGCTATAATGGATCTTCTTTAGCCAATGAATTTCTATAGTTTTCACCACTTCACTGATCAAACAACGGATAATAGAACGTTGCACCTTTTTAATGCATGTCAAAAGTAGGGCGGCCATAAACTGTCTCTATCACGTTACCGTGTTTGTCTGCACCGTGATGTCACGTGCTTAATACTCTTGACGTCTTTAACAACAATATTGACTTGTTACAAGCTAAGACTAGAAGAATAACCTCGCATCTACTACGCATTTATGCCGTTGATATTTTCTCAAGGAAATATGCGGTCCTTCTCTCTAGCAGCATAGCAACAGCATTTGACCGCATGCGTCATATTAAATCGTTGACCTTTGAGAGCGTTTTTAGAGGTCCGAACAAATGAAAGTCACATGGTGACAAATAAGGACTATAGGCTGGATGTTGCAGAATTTCCCACTTCTTCCTTGCTAATGCTTCCTGCACAATCTTTGCAACATGCGGACGAGCATTATCGTGCAACAAAATCACACCATGAGAAAGCATGCCGGATCATTTATTCTTGATGGCTTTTTGCAGCTTGTCTAGTGTTTGCAAGTAGTGGGTAGAGTTGATGTTGACACCAGCTTCTTTAAAGTCGGCCCTTCATGGTCAAAATATGCGCTCAGCATAACCTTACCAGCGGACACCTATAACTTGAATTTTTTGGCTTTTGGTGATCCAGCATGCTTCCATTGCATGCTCTATCTTTTGCAGCTCGGCTCAAAGTGGTGACACCATGATTCATTGCCTGCCACTATCAATCAATCATGTGCCATGCCGGAAAGCGTGGGCGGTCATGATTCGCCATTTCACTCGATCACCAGAGTCGTGGATCAGCTCAGTGTTCCTGTCTCGTCCATGCCATGTGGCCAAGCCATCCAGGTATTTTCCTCTCGGTCTTCCTCTTGGTCTGTTCCCCTCGATCTTGCCAGCTGTCACCAAGTTCTCCAGTCCATTTCTTCTCATAACATGTCCAAAAAATTTTGACTGTCTACGTCTAATTTCTCTAATCAATCTACGATTTTCATTTGTCTCTTGTAGTACTTGGTCATTGGTTTTTCTATCTGTCCATGGTATTCTTTGCATTTTCCTCAGAAACCACATTTCTGCAGCCATCAGATGTTTTTCAGCTTGACTGCACATTGTCCAAGTTTCACATCCATACAAAAGAACAGGCTCTATGTATCCCCTCAACACTCTTTTTCTCGTTTCAATTGACATCATTTTATTGGTCAGAATGTTTTTCATCTTGCTAAAGGCTACCTTCGCAATGGCGATTCTTGTTCTAATCTCTTCAAGGCATCTGCCATCAGATGTTATGACTGTTCCGAGATAATTGAACCGATTCACTTGCTGAAGAATATTCCCATTTACTTGTATATTACATTGTGGTACTTCGTTCTTCCTAGTGACGACCATAACCTGTGTCTTCCTACAATTTAATTCCAACCCCAGCTGCTCACTGTGTACAACCACAGCGTCTACTAATTGTTGCAGATCCTGTGCATTGTCTGCAATCAATACTGTATCATCTGCATATCTAATGTTATTTATGTTTCGTCCTCCAATGCTGATTCCATTTAGGTCTTCTACATTTCTGAAAATATTTTCACTGTATAAGGAAAAAAGATCTGGAGACATTACACATCCCTGCCTAACACCTCTCTTAATAGGTTGGTATTGTCCTACTTCATTATCAATTCTTATGGCAGCTTGTTGTTTCCAATATATGTTTTTTATAAGTCTAATGTCTTTCCCATCAATTTGTAGATCTGCCAGCATATCCACAATGTTGACATGTCTTACTCTATCAAAAGCCTTTGTGTAGTCAATAAAGCAAAGATGTATATCCTTGTTTACTTCTAAAGCACGTTCAATAACTGTTCGCAGCATATACACAGCATTTACTGTACCCTTTCCTTCTACAAAACCACATTGTTCTTCCCCTATTTCAGGTTGTATTTTCTTCCTCACTCTTTGCATGATAATTCGTAACAAAATCTTTGTGATGTGACTCATTATACTAATTGTTCTATGTTGATCACATTCTAAGGTTCCTGATTTCTTTGGGATTGCAATAAATACAGAATTACATAATTCAGAAGGTATATCTCCAGTATCATATAATGTGTTCAGCAGTCTAGTGACTTGCTCTAGTCCAAATTCTTCTAAAGCTTTAATAATTTCTGTTGTGATGTTATCTGCACCGGGGGCCTTGCCAGCTTTCATATGCTTAAGAACATTTTGAACCTCCATCTTTAAAATTGCTGGTCCTTCATTATTAAATCTAATAGCATACTGTTCCTCTCTGTTATCATTATTCAGGTCTTTCACATAATCTGTCCATACATGTAGAATCTGATCTTTTTCTATTATGATTTTGCCATCTTTAGTTCTTAGACAGCCTGTTGATGTACTTGTTCTTTTATTAGTAAGTTCCTGAATCCTTTTGTGCACTAATTTGGTATTTTGACTGTTGTGTTGTTTTTCAATTTCTAAGCACTTTTCCTCAAGCCATGATTCTTTTGCCTTCCTACATAATATTCTGACTTGTCTGTGAATTTCTTCATATTTGGCAAGATTATTTTTGTTGAGTCTTCTTGTTTCCATTAAGTGTAAAATTTCCTCAGTCATCCATTTCTTACGACCCACCTTCTGTAATTTTGGAATAGTTGTTTCTGCAGCCATATTGATTGAATTCTTTAACATTTCCCATTGATCATCCACATCCTGGTATAGGATCTCTAGATCAGACAATATTTCAAATCTGTTCTGTACTTCTATGTTGAATTTGTTTTGTATTTCCTTGTCATTACTCAATGTACACAAATCATATTTAGTGTTCCCTGTTGTATACTTGACTTTCTTCAACTTTATCCTCAATGTTCCTGTGAGTAATCTGTGGTCACTATAACAATCAGCACTGGGAACTGTTTTTGCTACTGTTAGGGCGTTTCTAAATCTTCTGCTAATGAGAATGTAATCAATCTGGTTTCTAATCCTGCTATCAGGACTCCTCCAGGTCCATAATCTTCTAGGGTGTTGCTTGAACCAGGTGTTTCCTACAATCATTTCCTGTTCTTTTGCCCACTCTACTAGTCTGTATCCTCTTTCATTTCTCTCTCCTAAACCATAGTTTCCTACTGTGTATCTATCCCCTTGATTTCCTACTTTTGCATTGAAGTCCCCTATTATAATGTTTATTTCTGAATTTTTACATTTCTTTAAGGCAGACTCTATGTCATTATAAAATTCCTCTACACTATCTTCACTGGACTCTCCTGTTGGGGCATATACTTGAATAACATTTATGTTAAAAGGTCTGCCACTCAATTTAACTAGTAGTACTCTGTCCGACACGGCCCAATATCCCTGAACAGACGTTGATGTTTTCCGGTCCAAAATTATTGCCACTCCCCTATGTCGATCCTCACCTCCAGAATAAATAATCTTAAAATCTTTATGTATCTTGATGCCTGCTCCTGTCCATCTCGTTTCGCACATACCTAATATATTAATTTTTTCTCTTTGAATTTCTTGTGTTATGTTCTCTAATGTTCCGTCGTTGTTTAACGTCCTAACGTTCCATGTTCCTAATTTTAATGTCTCTGTCCTTGTCTTGCGATGATCAGTCTTTAAGCGAATCATAATAAACTAGGCAATTTCAAAGAGGTAGTTTGCCGTTGCTTTCCTCTATGGCAGTGACCATACTGGCCGGATGACCGCAATCAGTGTCTCTCGAAAGAGAGAAAGCTTGCCGTCGCGAAACTCGAGACCATAACCAACAAATATCTGTCGGCTGCCCTCATAATTTCATCCACCACCTGCCTTCCGTGGCTTCTTTTGAACACTTCCAATTAACGAACACGAAATAACATCACATAATCCAAAGGAAAAACACTATCCACACGAATTTCACGGGAATTTCCATAAGGAATCCACAGAAAAACACTGAACAGCTTCTCCCCCAAGACAACGAGTCATCGCGTCGCCATTACACCGGATGTCTACTATGCGATAGAGAAATTCATCACCCTCCACTCTGTAACATAGCAAGTGGTTCAAACACCATCCCATGCGTTCCTCTGTTTGGTGGTCTGTCAACATCCGTGGTACCCACTGTGAACACACCTTTCGATATTGCAGTTTCTTACGAACGACCTTTTGAATTGTCCCAATTGACACATCAAATTCTTTCGCTAGCGAACGCATGCTTGGACAACGGTTCGTCTCTACTGCTGCATCAATTTTGGCTATGGCTTTTTCTGTTGCAACAATATGCGATTGACCCGGCCGTCGAAGATCTGTCGCGAACTGACGTCCTTTCCGAAACATTCGTGCCCAGCCTGTCACTGTTGTCTTCGACACATATGTGTTACAGTACGCTGCCTGCATTCTTCGATGAATGTCCACTGGTCAACATCCTTCAAATGAAAGAAACTGAATCACCGCTCTTTGCGCTTCTTTGGACGGATTTTGGATCAACACGCCATTTTCTCAACGGTCAGAAACAGAACCTATGCAACATGGAACGATAAGCACTTGATCTCTTTTATTCATTGGTCAGTACTTATCACATGACTATGACATGATCATGTTCAACATACGCAATTACGCGTGGTGCGGCACGAACGAATTTCAAATGAACGCCCCTTATACATAAGCATAAAAACTCACAGTATCACAGAACAAGTGACAGTATGTTTCTCGGGGTGCAGAATAGTAAGTATAGATCGTCCCAGGTTCCATCTTAGTCAAGAGAAACATTCTTTATACTCAGAAAACGAATGAGTAACTAACATTTGCTTCATTAACAATGTTCAATGGAGATCTTTTTATACACTTGGCAAGCTTTGTCAGCAGTGATAACTAGTGTCCTTCGGCTTTTACCTAACCCTGTTACAGATGTATTGTACTTTAGTGTCTGGAATTTCTAAAGGACAAAAATACACATGGTGAACATGTCAACCATCCAATTGTTGCCTGGCTTCATTGATCAGGCTATTGTCAATATGCTTTGGACGGACAGAACAGAAGAACCAACTTCCAGTATGGCACTTCTAGACCACACTATATATAAGGCGTATTTCAAGTTGTATACACATTAGGCTTCCATCACATCTCTACCAAATGAAGATAGTGCTTCGCTTAATGAACTAACTGGTGGACTTAGACACACGACACCTAGAAAAGGTGCCATCACTAGAAAAGTCTGCCATCCTCCTCCCCAGAAACTATGGACTGTAGTGGGAAATCGATCAATACCCGCGAGCTTATTGAATTCTGAGAGAGCGGTGTATGAACACAGTTTGTGAATCACTGTAATAAGGAATTTCTCCTTAAGGTCCCCTGTCCTGTCCCGTCCTTCGCTTCACCGTATAAAAGAAATCTACTCCGCATGCGCAAACTGCTACCCCCAAGACAACTGGTTCCAGCATCCGTAGTATTTCATATTGTTTGGATATCGTCCTGTTTATAAACAGTCCGGTCTCGTGTGTGTCTAAGGCGGTTTCTGTTGGATTTCACATTGCGTGTATTGATTTAAGCACGAATCTATTTAAAGTGTTGATACTCACGTTTGGTAAAAACATGTTATAATTGTGTTTCGTGTTATTTCTGCATGTATAATTTAGCGCGGTCTGTGTTAGCCTAGTAAACAGTGGCACTGGCTTACCAGCCCAATGATTCCTGCTCAATCCTAAAAACTGAAACAGCAATCGCTCTCTCCAACACATTCTATAAGAGTCCAAGGAGATAAATAACTTAGTTGTGTAATTATCAGCCAGCAGATAAATAAGATAGTTGTGTAATTATCAGCCTTGTGTAATTATCAGCCAGCAGATAAATAAGATAGTTGTGTAATTATCAGCCAGCAGATAAATAAGATAGTTGTGTAATTATCAGCCAGCAGATAAATAAGATAGTTGTGTAATTATCAGCCAGTAAATAGGCCTTGACAGGTTATTCAGTATCAAGAGTGATGTGACGCGCTTTCTGTGTGTCTCTCCATCACATATAAAGCTATATTAGTCAGTTAAGAGACCGTGCTACACGCAAAAAGGCGCTTAGGGCATCCGGTGCTACACCCATATCTCTATAGACTACACAGCACTAGGTGGGGGGTTCAGTATCTCGCCCGCCGTGTTTACTTCCCAAGACATTCTTGATCCCATGTGAGGCTGGGTCGTCCTGGGAGAGCAGGTGAATGTTTTACAAACGGAACTCGTCCAGCTGCGGATCGTACCCATGACCAGCTTGAGAGTGTCTAGCCACTACGCTACCCAGGCTCCCCTATAGCTCTGTGTTTCAATCAATCAATCAGATGCCGTCTCCACATGGAAAGTTGGCTGCAATGGATCTCCAACACTGTCTCTCGCCTTGATTGTTCATTCTGTCAGATTGAAGTTCGTCTATCTCTTGATGTTATCTTCCAGCGTGCATCGTTGTCTGCCTCTTGCTTGCTTGCCCTTAACCTTGCCCCTCAGTATGGTTTTTATAAGAGTGTAATGTCTTTTAACGTGCCCGAAATATTTCACTTGCCTCTTTTTTATTTCTTTCATCAGCTATCTTTTCATTCCCAGGTTTTCTAGTACCTCTGTATTTGATTGCCGTTTCCTTGAAATACGACATATTCTTCTGTATATCCACATCTCCAAGGCCTATATTCGACTTTCTAGTTGCCCGTTCAATGTCCAGGCTTCCGCGCCATACAGTAAGTAGTGTTGAATATACGTAGCATTTTACAATTCTCAGTTTTAGGTGAGCTGAGTTGAGCTAAGAACTGACATCACTGCACACAGGGCATACGCGCGCCGTCCCCTCGTTCAACAGCCAGCGAAGAAACACTACTATTCGTTTCCACCGCTATCTGATTGAAAGTTCACATTATCTTCCCTCTCAGTTTTGAGATTCTACCAGAACCCCTGCCAACCCCCCCCCCCCCCCCCCCCCGCCAATCTCATCCTTTCCACATAAGGGTTCTCAATATATTCCTTCCACCTTCCCCACCTGGTCCCCCAGGCGCATATCCACCTCCCCTTGTCCATAATTAACTTAACACCAAGAGGTGCATCCCTGCCAACCTATCAGCCTGTTCATTCCGCCTGCACTCCCGCATGGCCAGGGCAAAATATCCATACAGTTCACACAATCTGTGACCTCTGAAGCGAGATCAGCCACTCCACACGAAACACTCCCTTCTGCACCTTACTAAGCATGCTCCTTGAGTCCATGATGAAGACAGTGTGTGTTGCAGTGGTCTCCAACCAACGGAAAGCCGCTGTGACTGCTTCCACCTCCATTCTCATGCTGGAGGTCGTAGCCTCATATACCAGAGTCTCTTTTTTTTTTAAATAATCGTCCATTAGCCATCGCAATGAAACCTCAAACTCCGTCTGTCACATTTTAATTGCGTTGTTAATCTCTCTAGATGTTAATACTAATTTCCTGTTGTTGAAACCATTTTTGTCCATTCCTGGTCTCTTTTTTTTATTTCTACTTCACTTCTGCCATCATCTGTTATTACATGTCCAAGATAGGAGAAACTTGTTCCATGTTCTTATATCTCCCCGTTTATTGTGATGTTCATTGATGACCTTTCCTTTCCACTGCTAATTATCATAATTTTCGTTGGTAGGATGTTAATATCTAAGCCACATTCTGCACTATGCCTGTTTACTTCTTCCACTAGGTTTTGTAACTCTTGCTCGCTTTCTGCTAGTAACACGGTATCGTCAGCATATCTAAGATTGTTTATGATTCTTCCATTGGGCGACGAATAATTATTTCCGCATCTAATTGACACCTCTTATTCCAGTACAAGTTACTAATAAGTCTGGTGTCCTTTCCATCTACTCCTATTTCTTGAAGACATGTAATTAGTCGTCTATGTTGTACTCTATCGGAAGCTTTCTTGTAGTCTATAAAACAAACATATATATTTTTCATTTTTACCATCCCCAAAAGAGATTATTGCTTCTCTGGTGCCACTGTTTTTTCGGAACCCAAATTGTTCTTCAGCTACTTCCTCATCTGTGATTACCTATACTATTAATCTGCAGACACTGACGTAACGTCTGCCCTATACTCCAATGTCTACATTGGAGATTTCCAGGCAATGAATATTGAGCTGTAGTTAGCATGATTTTATAAGTTAATTGAATTTTCCCAAGGCAGCTGCCCATCTCGAGTAATTCTCTACTTGTTCCAACTGTCGTGGGATGTTTAACGTGGACAGGATACACTCGGGACCCCACATTTCTTCGCGCTAATAAACATAGAACATTGTTATTGTCAGTTGTACTGACAATACTGACAATGATCTGCCAGCGTTTGTTTGATCTCCCTTCGATGAGCGTTTATTTTCCGACGGCACGGGTCATTGTGCTCGTCAAAACCTCATGAAACATGCAGTAAACCGGGTTGAGCAAACATTTACACGAAATAAACGTGTCTTAGGGGCACCAAGAGAACAAAGGCAATAAGATGAACATAATAATGGAGATAAATTGTTTAAACATGACAAGTTTACACTGCAGTACATGCAAACTGCGCCTGTGGCCTGGGGGGAGTGAACACAGTTTCACAAATCCGACATAAAGGATTTGAAGTCAGTCGCAGGAGATTTGGAATAATACCGGTTTGCATTGGTATTCACAATGGTATGAACGTCGGTAATTATGAAAGCAATAACATACAGCTAGTCGTCGACTTACGACCTATGCAACTTACGACCATTCGACTTTACGACCACAATCACTAGCCATATTATTAACTCGAGTATAGTGCTTCCACATTGATGTGGATAGGCCTTAGGTTCATACCAGAGTGCGATCAGCGTTGCCAGTAGTGGGTTGTGTTCAATATTTAAAGATTTATTTCTGCCTCAATTATCAGTCGAACTGCGTTGTCTGCAAAGATCAGGTTGTGTGACGGTTTATTCCATACTCAGTCTTCGTAGACTTAGATGGATAACCTGATTTTTGCAGATGATGCTGCAGTTACGACCCACTCTGAGGAAGAATTACAGTGTCTACTATCTGCATTCTCCAATGCTTGTTCTGAATTTGGTTTAACAATTAACAAAAAGAAGACACAGATTATGTCACAAGGTGCACATGGGGTACCATCAATCTTTATTGACGACGCCGAACTAGAGATGGTAGACCATGTAATAATAATGTTTCCTATAGTATTTTCCACACCTGTATTTTGTATGGTTTGCACATATTAAACCAGTTGTACATGTACAGGTAATGCAGTGTTTTTCTTAAACCTGACGATGTTAAAATAAGAAACAAAATGGTGTAGAGATGATACAAATGGCACAAAACCAACATCGAAAATTATAATTTATAACACTAATAAAAGACATTTATGATATAATTTAACTTAAATGTTTTTATAACATCACTTCACATTACTGTACACATAGCGTACTCAACTTACGACCAAATCGTGTTACGACCGGTCTGTCGGAACCGATCGTGGTCGTAAGTCGACGACTAGCTGTACTACTAAAAGCAAACTTGCCTAAAAAATTTAAAAAAGCCAATTTATGCCGCTGATGATTACACCATCTTGTAAGAGGTAGTGGAGGGGTTTGGAATTGGGGCTGAGGGTGATGATGTAGGTAAGCGCTGCGAAGGTCTTGGGTTCGTTTCCTTATTTCGCCATACGATTCGCGAGCAAAATTTTTCCATAGCTTCTGTGGGTCGTCGCTGGAGCTAGAGTTCGTGATCCGTGCATTGTTTTCGGTTGGCTGCTCTGCATAAAGAGACCGAGCCATATGGGATAAAACCCAGTGCAATAAGGTCGAGCCTCTTGCTTTTACATTGCTTTATCTAGTAGAGGTATGCAACTAACGTTTAACACCAAAACTAAATCTCATCCAACAATCTTGCATTCGAGACTAGTGTTGAAGGATCTTCAGCTGTCTTATTCTTAGACGGATACGGCCATATGAACAAAGATTTATATAATGAATATTGACATCCTAAAGACACTGGCCATGAAATCAGAGCCAATGGAAGGAATTGAAAAAAATTACAAGACATATTTTGGCAAAATTAAACTATACAAAACAATCTTATGAAAAACAAATTAGAGGAAATTGTCAAAATTGTGGGGACATTGTTTGGGATTGAAAGGCGACGAGGAAGAGAACAAAGCACCCCCCCCCCCCCCACCTTATGTGTCAAAACCTACAACATGCCAAAGTCTAACAATTCACATCCAATGGCAGTGTCTACATTTGGACTATTTTTACCTTCATTGAATGGACAAGTCGAAAGTAGGTTGGCAAGAGGTAGGCAATGATAAAATTAAGAAGCTAACACCATGACATAGACTAACAGCAGTCTATCAGAGTACACAACCAAAGCGAGAGACAGATAATGTTGGAATTCGATTACATTCAACCGCCATTTAGAAGACAGTTGATTGATTGACTTCATAACCGCAAGTGCCCTTAGTTCAGACCTCTGATTGATACATACAAATAACGTTTGTCTTGGGATACTACCAAGGACCTGGTCATCACTGTTAAATTCTTCGCGTGTCCTTTTCTGATTTGTTATTGCATTGAAAGATTAAATGAGATGAGGGTTGGGCTATTGCTTGAATCTGCCTATAAGTGAGATGGTTACCTCATCCTATAATGTCATGACCTAGTATTATAAAGTCCTATTACTCGAACCACCTTCCCATACAATGGTATCTGCAGTAGGTTAACAACGTATTTACATGTAATACAATATGTACACAACCAGTAATCTATTTTCCACTGTGTTAATGCCATTGAGTCCAGACGGCTCGCCTGTATCTTAAATGGGTTTGCATGACATGGCTTCCATTGGCAAAGTAAGTGCAAATCAGTCGATTGGTAATCTTCAAGTTAATTGAAATAGCAAGAAAAATAATTCAACAGGCATTGATTGCCGCTCATAGAAAATAACAAGAAAGAAATAGTAATCATAGACACACTTTAAATGTTATTATTGTCTAGTTAATTTTTTCCGTTCTTTGCAAACATTCTTCTTAAATTCTTCTTTCCTTGTGTTCTAGGAGTGTTCTTCACTACCAGTGAATTCACTCATATCTCGTGTGAGATCATGGTCAGCTTGAGAAAGTTATCGAAACTAGAGTACATCATCAACAGTTGGCAACGACACTTCAGGTTTATCCCGAAGATCCGGACAACCTGTTTCACTTCACTGAAATAATTAGATTGTGTTCAGTGCTTTTAAACTTCTCGTCAGGAGAAACAAAATTGATAAAATGAAGATCACGTGAACTGCAGACGCTTGCAACGTGCGATCTACACTCTCGTCCGTTAGAAGGTCTTTGCCGCCATTATTGATTTTTCTTGAGCGCTATGCACCGGAAGTTGCTGATTACATCCATCACAATTACTAGGGGAGATCGATGATTTACACAGACTCATTATTATCTTGCTGAAGAATAATTAATCTGGGTTCTGTATTAGCGATGGTCCTTTAGCTGACATTCTTATTTATCTGTCTGTTTATCTGTCCGTATGCTTGCCTGTCTGCCTAAGTAGGTCCGTCAGTTCGTCTATCTATACAACTATGTGACTGTATGTGTCTCTGTCGCCTCGTCTGTCCGTTTTTAGTTGAAATAATATGTATTTGTCTTGGTGTTGTACATATATCGACTCACTTACAATTTGATGTACAATATTTCAACTCCTATTTCAGCCACAATGAACGTCCACATGTATGTGCTTCAACTATTATTATTCCTGACTCTCAAACAAGTGACCACATTTGAAATCAGCAACAAAGAAGGAGACAGCTCGGATTCCTTCAAAGCTCGAGCTGCATTTCAAAGACTACGGCGGTACGTGGGTCCAGAATATATGCTAGACGGCAAGCCACTCACTGGAGAAGATGTCAGCAACTGGCTCAGCACTTCCAATGTTCATCACACAAGCTCGGGCGCTGATCGTGACACTGTTTGGATTTTGAACAAACACTTTCTCGACGATGGATCTGTTGTCAAACCTAGTGATGTTTCTAACAACAGGCAGCTTGATCTGATAACTTTAGTGCCAACGAAGGAGGAACTGAGCGGCATATTTGACGCTGGCGAGAAAGATGTTGGGCCAGTCTACAAAAAGTCTGTTGAGACGAAGCATGACAAATGGTTAACACAACAAACATCCAATGCAGACGGTTTCAAAATAACTGAACAGAATGCAACCCCTGAGTCAGAAGCCGAAAAAACAGCACAGCCTTCTATGACCCATGATATATCCTTGGATATGCTCACCAAGGAAGAGTTCAAATCTCTCATGACAGCCATTGAGAAGCTTCGGAAACAATCCGGTAAATTCAGCTCAGAAACGTCAGAGAAGCCAGAAATCAAGGAAACTGTAACAGAAACGAGTAACAGATCCCCGTACACACACAATTTAAAATCCCCCGTTGCCAAAGAGGCAGTTGTTTTTCTGAAAACCATTCCATATTTGAATAATGAAAGTGGTTTTAACAAACAATTGGCAAATAGAACACACGTTTTAAATAACATAGACGTTAATCTGATTTACGATCTGGCTTCAGATGTGGAAAATAATTTAGCAGAGGACGCTAAGCATGATATGCAAACAACCATTAAGAACGCTGCAGTCACGTCCAACGATAGAATAATCACTGACAAGGAGAAAGAATTGCAATATGGAAGCGATGCGGCCTTGAAACGAAATAGTATACGAGATGTATCGTTAGTTCAATCGGCCATTAGAGAACTCTTCAATAATGGCGTTCCTCGGCAGAAGAAGTCTGATCGAGATGACTTGTTTGGTGGCAGTAACAACGAAGTCTCCCTACCTGCAGAAAAGGTATTTGTAAAGAGAATTCTTGAACTTCAAGATGCGGTTGACAAACTGAAGATGATCGTACAGCTTGAAGAGTTAGAAAACGATGTTCTTACCGATGCCTTGAATGAGGCATCCTTGGGGCAGAAGGAGGACACAGTTTCTAGAATGGAGTTTGATTCGTTGAAACAAGCTATTGACATTGAAGAGGCATTACACGTAAGTTATGGCTTGAGTGAGATGTGACTCTTTATTTCCCTGACAATTGCTGTTTCAACCCCTCAAATACACTCAACAACAATATATCCACATCATCATCATCATCATCATCATCATCATCATCATCATCATCATCATCATCATCATGTGCACTAGCAACTAGCGTGGGCTTTCGTGTCTCTTCACATATTTATGTCCTTGGTGTTCTGGGTAAACTCTGCTGATGATATTCCACCATGCCACTGTCACAGTCCATATAGCGTAATTTCTCTTGGTCTGCCTCTGCCTCTTCCCCAGGTGACCTTCCAAGTCACACGGTGTTTCCCAGGACCTCTCTTCTCGTTACATGACCAACAGACGCCGTTTATCTCAAATTTATAGTTATTCATACTGTTGTATAAACTCATTAGCCTTTTTCAAGAGAACAAAAATGCATGCTTGAGCAGTAACTATTACTACTGCTAATATAGTTACTACTACTACTACTACTACCACCACCACCACCACCACCACATCTACTACTAAAACTACTACTACTACTACTACTACTACTACTACTACTACTACTACTACTACTACTACTACTACTACTACTACTACTACTACTACTACTACTACTACTGCTACTACCACTACTACTACTACTACTACTACTACTACTACTTCTAATCACAACAATAATAAAAACAGAAACAACAATAACAACTAACAACAATAACAACAACAACAACAACAATAACAACAACTACTACCACTACTGCAATTACTACTGTTGCGGCTGCTGCTGCTAATCTACTACTAATACGGTTGTTACCACTTCTACTACTACAGCAACTACTACTACTACTACTACTACTACTACTACTACTACTACTACTACTACTACTACTACTACTACTACTACTACTACTACTACTACTACTACTACTACTACTACTACTCCTATTACTACTACTACTACTAAATACAACTGTTACTGTAACAGCTGTAGTACTTATATTTATTGCAAAAGCAGGGTTTGGAAGCATACTGTCTCCCGTTGGCTTTTACACAATGGTGTGAGTGCCGATCATTCAAAAAGCAGTGGCAAACTACAGAACGTAAACTTGCCAAGAAATTACAGAAAGCAACAACAAAAAATGACTGCGACATCTTGTACAACATCCTAGCACTTTGAACTCGGACATAGTCAACTCATGCTACTGGTGCTTGTGGTTTCCACAACTGAGGAGTTAGCTAGTTAGTTAGTTAGCTAGTTAGCTAGTTAACTAGTTAGTTAGTTAGCTAGTTAGTTAGTTAGCTAGTTAGTTAGTTAGTTGACAGATCATCCTCATTGCACATTGAATTATTCAGTCCATAAGTGATCGGATCCCCTCCTCAGCAAATCCCGCAGCATGTAGCGACTAACGACACCAGTTCTAAGGAGGAAAGGACTTATCTTGAGTTCAAGAAGCTGAAGCATTAAGAAATCCAATGGTACTCTGTTGTACCTCAAGATCAATTGCTGCAGCGAAGGTTTCAATGTCTGAGTGGAAACCTTCATAGACGTCATGGGCACAAACTGCTGCATTGGTCCAGGTTTCTCTTTTTGGACAGTACCCTCCCAGGGTGGGTGGGAAAATACCTTGCCTCTCTAGATGGCTTGATATTTTCCTGGCAATTAACTTCTCCACAGCTTGCCTATTGTATTCTGCATGGTTATTACTCGATATCCCTGAATTTTTGTGTGGTCTTTGCCAGGTTTCGGCAAGGGAATCAGATAGCTGTGTAACCCCTCCTCCTTTATGTTAACGACCACTATACTGTTATTGTAAATGTCTACTAGTTTCTCTAGCTCGTTGTCGGTACACCTATTGATATCATCATATCTTATGCCGTCTGGCCCTGGAACGCTGTTTTTTGATCGTCGAAGCACAGCCTTGATTTCTTTCACTGTCACTGTGTCTTCATCCGAAATGTTTTGAGCCTTGCATCTGTCTGCGGTGACCTCCTTGGCAATATTCCGGCCTCTCATGTTTGTCTGGTTGCTCTGCTTTAGATAGCGTTCGAAGAGGGTTTTTTGCTTGTTTTCGTCAGTCCTCTGCCAGATGAGGTCAGCACCTTGGAAGTCTGAAATTCTCTTATTCTTGGCTACCCCACTCATGCTTTTATGTAGCTGCCAGAAAAATTTCAGTAACTTGTCTGGCTTACTCTTTGACATAGCTCTGCTCATTTTTCACTTTTAACCTCCTTAACCAGTTTTTTGAAATAACTTACTTTTGTGCGCATCTCTCTTTCTATAAAAAAAAAAAAAGTCTGTCCGGAAATTAATGCCGTCATTCACGATCAATTATTTTGAAAACTGTCTGTTGCATCGTTATGAAATTTTTCCAGCCGTCTTATATTTACCCCCACCCAAGGAATATGTCTTTGAAAGGTCCAAAAACAACTTAAATCATTGAAAGCGGTGACATTCCTTTGATCATTTGCTGAACAACTAGTGATTTCTCGCTAACGAAGTTATTTTTACGGTAATGTGAGACATGTCAATTCTGTTGACACACAAAGGCGTATCCGGATTCGTATGAGAGTGGGTGCAATGAAAGAATTAACTTAAAATCGACAGGGTCGGCTGCATTGCACCGGGTGTTTATCCCATATGGCTCAGTTTCTTTCCGCAGCGCGGAAAGCGTCGCACAAAGCACGAACTCCGTAGCTCCAGCGACGACCCTCGGGAGTCTCCGAAAAAATGCACTCGTGAAATGAAGGACGCGGCCCGGAATCGAACATACAACCTTAGGAGCCCGAGTCAGACGGCTTGACCACTTCACACGGAGAATCCCGAGAGGGGTGCAAAGTGTAATATTAGTAAAGACAGAGAATTTACAGAGGCACGGGGTAAATAATTTGTAAATTAACAGGAAAGTAGAAGGAATATATTTCTTACCTTGTTTTTCATTGCCATCTTGTTTCTTCAGCTGATGCTGATGCTGTAATGTTTAGGGCCTGCAATTCGTCTGAATAGTTGGAGCAAAATATCCCAGTAAGTGTGTACGTAGATTAAGGTCTGCGATCTGCTCATACCTTAATCTGTGTCGGACGATTCCAGTAGGTTGATGATTGCTCTCGGTTGCATATAATTCAATCCATCCTTTCTCCAATAGTCCTCTTCCTCTTTCAACACATGGTCCTGACGTTTTTTCCAGTAACTTTTATCAATATTTAATAGCGCGGACAGACAGACAGACAGACAGACAGACAGACAGATAGACAGACAGACAGATAGACAGACAGACAGACAGAAAGGTAGGTAGGTAGGTAAGTAGGCAGAAAGGTAGGTGGGTGGGTGGGTGGATGGCTGGCTGGCTGGCTGGCTGACTGGGTGGGTGGGTGGGTGGGTGAGTAGGTCGGTCGGTGGGTCGGTCGGTCGGCCGGCCGGCCGGCCGGCAGGCAGGCAGGCAGGCAGGCAGGTAGATAGATTAGATAGATAGATAGATAGATATATAGATAGATAGATAGATAGATAGAAAGATAGATAGATAGATAGATAGATAGATAGATAGATAGATAGATAGATAGTGTCAAGATCTCCAATAAGACCTTACAGAGGTAAGGAGAGTAAACATAAGTCTAGTAGGGAGACACCAGACAGGAGAGACACCAAGCACTATAAATAGCCTCACAAGGAGGCACATTTGTGTCAGACCAGGGGCCAATGCGTACAACTGAGCGAGGGCTTTCCCCAAGCCATTGGCAAGCTTGTTCTTGCGAGTAACCGTGAAGTGCCCGGTTACTCGAGCTCACAAGCCAGCGTGCTTGCGAGACCATGCACGCAATAATAGCTACTGCACGGTGGGGACAGTGTCCGTGCTTGTCCACGCAATGTGTAGCGTGTGGACAGACCCCGACTGGAGACGGTAGAGAGCAGACGTATCCTTAACCAATGCTATAGTTTCTAGGCAATAGGCAAACATTAGGCTATTCATGTAGATTGTGAATTCGAGCATCATTACTCACCACTTCATTGCATTTATGTTGTATAACAATGATGAAGTATTACGCTCGCAGAGCCATTGAAATGTCGGCTCTAAATAAATTGCATTCATTTCGCAAATGTCACGAGTTGTTATTTCGTGCGGTGCGAAAGTAGGGGAGTCCTGAGAATCTGCAGCGAACAAGTCGCTGACAGACAGGACCCCAATTGGTGTCAGAACACAGTGAACCAGCGCCAGCAAAGCAATTGGTGTCAGAACACAGTGAACCAGCGCCAGCAAAGTAATTGCTGTCAGAATAACGTGAACCAACAGTTTACGCCAGCAGGCAAGTGGTGTTATAAACCACTAAACCAACGCCAGCTATCGAGTGGTAGTAGAAAGTTCTGAACCAGCATCAGTTCATTGCACGATTCAACATCATTACTGTGTGATATATTTCAAAGTAATGTAAATTTGTTTCCATACATGGCATAAATAATTTTCTTTGGTGAATTACACGATCATACCATTTGTGGAGTGTGAACCACAATTGAGCCAAATTAAATCGCTACAGTGTGAAATTCTACAAATATTAATTTGAAAGTGTGTTATTATACAAAAATCAATAGAAATTTATACAATGATCATTGAAAATTACCATCGTAACCACCGTGTAAATTTCATTGCGTGTGATACAGCCATCAATGTCACCATTCTACGAAGTCAATAAATAGATTAGCGACGAACTGAAGCCTAGATCGAAGATACGCCAGAGTCAGTAAGCGAAGACAAGACGACATCGACTGTCATACGACTAATCATCTCACATATCATCTAACAATCATTCAGACGATCATATCAATCATCCATTAACACCATTTATCACTATCTATCACATTTTTCCATTCATCATTCGCATGAAATATAAGCTTGTATTGACAACATAAGCGTGTGTCTAATTTTTGCTGCTCTACTAAACGGAAGCAGCCATTGTGTTATCAAGTCAAATCATTTTGTAAGTGTGAAAGACAGCGGTGGAACATCCCAAGAACCGTACTTTCCAAAGAATTAGATGAGTATATTTTCCGAATATTTTGGTATGCTCTAAATTAATCATGCATCTTCTTTTCCAGTAAAGATGTATATTTACTAACACATTATTGTAAACTATTGTGTGAATATTATTGTATTATCATTTTGAACTAACATTACGCCACTAAATGGCCTCACTAAATGAATGTATTCAGGCGGGCATCGCGATGGGCCATACTGGTGAAAAATTAGAAAAGTGGGCGGATCAAAAGTATAAAGAAGAAATAGCCCGCATGGAAAAGAAGGCTGCTGTAGAGAGAGACGAAAGAGCCTTAGAAAGACAGCATCAAAAACAAATGAAAGAGGTCGAGGAAGTCACCAAACAGGAACAATTAGAGTTAGATCATGCTAACAAACAAGTAAAGGAAGCCACCAAACAAAAACAAATACAATTAGATTCAGAAACTAGACTAAAGATGAAGGAAATGGAGGTAGATTCTAACATACAAATAGCCTCTAGCAAACAGAAGAGCCAAGAAGAACAAAACAAATTTAGTAAGTACAAGGGCCTTATCAAACCATACAGTGTAGGTGATTCTATTAGCGCATGGACTGAAAACATAGAGTTCCAACTAAAAACACAGAAAATACCTTTAGATGATTGGGCAATGATTTACATGAGGAACCTAAGTGGGGAGCCTTTAAAAGTAATAGAATCCATACCTACAGAGCTTAGAAACAATTGTCAGTACATATACGATAGGATAATGCAACATTTTCTTTTAGACGCTACTGGGTACCAAATTCAATTCTCACAGATTAAGCCAAAAGCAACGTAAACCTTCTTAGACTACATCTCGAACGTGCAGAGCACATTTAAAAAGTGGACTAGAGCGGCTAAAGTAGGAAACAACTATGAAAAACTAGAAGAGCTCATGGTAATGGACAAAGTAATTTCTACAGTTCCTACCCCTTTTGCAAAGTTTTTACAACAGTCAGATATTGAGTCCATTCAGCAATTAGAGAAACGGGGGTCAGCTTATTTTTCATCTAATCGGGACATTTTTAAAACTACATCACATGACACAGAAATTACAGCTTTTTCAAACAAAGTTCCTGATAGATCTTACAACCAGAAAGATTACCGTAAGAATGATAAAACACATCAGAAACCACCTCGATGTAACTATTGCAATCTTTTTCATCCGGCTTACTCGATGTGTGATAAGAACCCCACATATCCGTCACACTTAGAAACAGTGTTGAAGAAGCAAGAAAGCAGAAGATCATCCTTTAAACGTGCTGTTAAATGTTATTTTTGTTCAAGTTATGGCCACTATAGCAATAAATGTATTGGGAGACAGAGAATGAAGGCAAATAATGCAGCACTCATCGATACATCATCAGACGATGAGAGTGACATTGATCCTGAACTTGTGAATGTGTTGCCAACGAATGAATGTCAGAGTGTAGCAGCAGTAATAGATATTTTAGACTTTAAGAATTGTAAAGTATGCCATCAGTTTCATGCGGAGGGTAAATTGGAATGTGGACACAGAATACATTATTCAAATAAAGATGCTAACGCAGCGTGTGCCTCCAAAGGTTAACTTAAGTTCTACGATGCACTGGTCAATGGGCAACCATGCCAATGTTTAGTTGATAGCGGAAGCATCTACTGGGTTTAAGGAGAGAACTTGCTAGACCTGAAGATTATACGGTTGAATTTGTCACTTGCCGTACTTTCTCTGGAACCATCGAGAAATATCCACTGGCAAAAGCGCATATCAATACCCCGTTCCTTACCGGCACATTTACGTGCGCTATCCTACAAGATCCATGTACTGATCTTATTTTAGGATGCCTAGATGCATTGAAAGAATGTACAGAAGACGACATAAGAGCCTGGAAAGATACACACATGGCCAACGCTGTAACTAAGTCAGATACAGAAACAAATTATACTGACTTACAAAACGAAATGTTACAGCTATTAACACCAAGTGGTGCAGATACCAACACTACTCGACAAAATTTGATCGAGGCACAAAGCACCGACCAGACAATCACACCGTATTTTAACTTGTTGTGTGAGCGAAAGAAAGTGTCTAATAATGCTTCCTGGTACTTTAGAAAACTTAACGGAATTCTCATGCGTTATTACACATATAATAACCATGAAATTCAGCAGACGGTGTTACCTGTAACATACCGACAATATGTGCTAAAAATCGCACATGAGTCACCGTGTGCTG
This sequence comes from Cepaea hortensis, assembly GCA_963921405.1. Classification (NCBI taxonomy): domain Eukaryota; kingdom Metazoa; phylum Mollusca; class Gastropoda; order Stylommatophora; family Helicidae; genus Cepaea; species Cepaea hortensis. Next base: position 61,742,540 of record OY992883.1, read on the forward strand.
AACATTTGGCCTATTATAAAACGCAAGCCAGAGTTCTATAACAATTTTACTGGCCTAAATTCTATTCCGACATAAAATCTTTCTGTCGATCTTGTACTGTCTGTCAACATCTGGTACAAAAGGGAAAGCATGTGAAGTCCAAAGTTCAACGGTCAGTACTAGCATCTAGACCACATGAGAGTATAGCGGTCGATATTGCTGGATCCCTAAAGCAGGTATCGAGTAATGGAAACCACAACTATGCAAATAAAGGTGCTAAAACTATTCACCTTGAACCAAACCAGAAGGTTTTGATTCTACTACCTGATAAACATAATATGTTACTAACATCTTGGCAAGGACCTTTCACCGTTGAACGTAAAATATCAGATGTGGAGTATGAAACATCGATAAAAGGACACTTAAAGATATTTCATGTCAACATGCTGAAACCATATTTTTCACGACAAGAACAGCAGACAGACGAACAAATTGCACCAACACCAAGCAATGAGACGACAGACGTACACAACACAACTTCACTAGTTAGGGCGACACACGACAGCGACAACGCAAACACACTTAGCCAGGTAACAGCACACACAGCTAGCACCACAACAGTATTGAACGAGACAGACGAAGACGATATGGAACTACCAGTTCCTACGGTAAACACGACTGCGACCATTGACAACATAAAGATAGAAACGAAACTGACAGATGACCAATATCTCAACTTATATAGATGACATATGCATCCACACGGAAGACTGGACAACACACCTACTGAAACTTCGACAAGTCTTCGACAGATTGCGATTATTTGGGCTCACAGCGAAGCCGACCAAAGTAGAGTTGGGCATGGAACAAATTGACTTCCTGGGTCATACCATCTGCAGGGGCCAATTAAAAACTGATGACAGAATCGTCACTAAGATTCTGAATTTGACGATCCCAACGACCAAGAAACAAGTCCGAAGTTTACTGGGTCTGGTAAACTACTATAGCAAATTCATTCCAAATCTGGCGGAAATCACAAGTGTTTTTTCTAACATCTTAAAAGCTTCGGCTAAGTTATCTGTACAAGATGCAGGATTAATTAGTGCGTTATCAAAATTGAAATATCTTTTCAGCGTTCCACCTATCCTTCGTATGCCTAACCCAAAACTCACTTATTTCTTATGCACAGATGCGAGTACCATATCCATATCTGGGATACTAGGACAGTTCTACGACGGGACGTTCCACCCCGTAATGTACGTAAGTCGCAAGATTACCCCTGCTGAATCAAAATACTCAGCATCCGAATTGGAGGGCCTCAGTTTGATCTATTGCGTCAAGAAATTTCATAGATTTTTGGCAGGAGCACAGTTTGTAATCCAAACCGATAACTCTCCATTGTCTGTAATGCAGTCTGGACTTCCTAGCAATAACAGAATTTACAGGTGGGCTTTGATTCTCCAAAATTACACGTTTACCATCCAGCACTTAAAAGGAAGATTGAACACTGTTGCGGACATTTTGAGTCGACCATCATCCATTGAAATACCTGATTTACAGGAAGGGATCGACCACAGACCACCAGTAACAGTGACACGATAATGTTAGATAACTCAGTGCCGTATGTGGTCATTATGATACAGTGTAAGTGCGTTAGCATCGCCAAATATGTAACCTGTGTGAAACTAACAGTGCTATGAGAAGAGTAACGAACAGACGCAGAAATAACATGCGCTGACACACACGTAAGCTAGAGGAACATTAAAGTGTTAGCTATGAACCTACATAACTTAGTAGGAAACTATATTTATACACTATCCACGAAGGAGAGCATAGAAGACTTTGCCGAAATGAACTATGTTATAATAGTCTACAAAGAGTATTCCTCCATCTCCACAACGCAAAGGAGGGCGTCGATTTAGTGTAAGTAGATATAGAAATGTAACTTTGATATATGTATATTATTATTTTATTAACAGTACCTATAACTTCATTTTTCTATTAATTATTGAATTGCAAATTGTTTAAATGCATATATAACTTTATTTTCTTATTTGGTAGTTAGAAATCACCATTATTTAGTTAATAACCCATTTAATAGAACACCAATTATAGAAATACAATTGTTAGATATTAAATTACTTTATTACCATATAATCATAATCATTTATAAATTCATTTATCTAAAATATCATTTCCAAACTAATCCAACCATTTAGAAAGTAATATCATCTTTTTCACAAATAACATGTCAAGGTAATTAACCAAATTCACTTAAATAAAAGTATTTATTAGATTATTTCCCTTGAGGGTAATTTAGGTCAGCACACCAAAACTATGTAAGTTACTACTACAGGATCGGTAACAAACCATCCTCATAAGTTTGTATATTATGTATAGACATGACACGTGCAAACAAAACGCACAGTCATTTGGAGTGATTACGGTTATAATTCAGCCAACCGTTTATTGTATATATGTAATATTCATGTATTTGATGCTATGAAACATATTTTAATGACGAGAGAATGTTTGAGTGAAAGAAAGGTATGAAAGTGAATGAAAGATGTATGCAAGAAGAATAAATGCGAGGAGAGAATGCGAAAATTAGTAAACATTGAAAGGAAGAGAGCGAGAGAGAAAGACAGCGGGAAAATTTTTTCACCGCTGTAAACGTCTTATATTGAATTGTCTGTGTCATCTGTGTAACAATGTGTTGTCGAATTGCTATGTGTGTTACTGCCATACTTTAATAGATTATATAGAGAACGTACTTTGAGCTTCAGAAAACGGAGTTGTGGTCACAAATAAGAATAACGGACGTTTGTAACCACAATAAACCGATTTGCGGCGCTCGAAGGAACACACACATTTAGTACATTAACGCATACACATGGTAGAGAGTTAAGTACATTGTAGTTTATTAGAAAACACGCAAACAAACAGGAAAACAAACAGATAAACGATGCACACACTATTCAGTTTAAAGAACAATAACTTTAAATTCAGGGGACACAATAACTTCTTAAAACCTTAATGTAACAGTGAATGTAGCTTTTCACAAGCGGAAGCGAGAAGGTGAAAAGTAGAACTATGTGTATAAGAGTTGGAGGGGATATTAATGGGAACATGAACACTTTGTACTCATGTGTTGTACTCAGAATAGAGTCAACTTGTATGTGTGTTGCCATTTCGGGCAATTTGAGGACAGGTCAAGACATAAGTCAATAGGTGAAAGTCAAATGACATAGGGTCAAACGACGGAAGCCAGGACATGAGTCATAAGACAATGGTTCCGGTCCAAAACAATTCCTAAAGATATCTATAAAGCCAACTATACTGATACATGGGCTACTTAATTAGCCAAGTGAAAAGGTAAAGCAGTGTGAGTAAAGGAAGAAGAGAGTTGTTCTATCCCCAAACTAGAGAGTTTAACTAATTGGATATTTGACAAAATTGGAAGCAACCAATTTTTCTTTGTGACCAGAAGTGTTACAAACAGGAGTTAAAGGGAAGTAACACTTTACAGCGAGGAGGGGTGCCTGTCAAGATCTCCAATAAGACCTTACAGAGGTAAGGAGAGTAAACATAAGTCTAGTAGGGAGACACCAGACAGGAGAGACACCAAGCACTATAAATAGCCTCACAAGGAGACACATTTGTGTCAGACCAGGGGCCAATGCGTACAACTGAGCGAGGGCTTTCCCCCAAGCCATTGGCAAGCTTGTTCTTGCGAGTAACCGTGAAGTGCCCGGTTACTCGAGCTCACAAGCCAGCGTGCTTGCGAGACCATGCACGCAATAATAGCTACTGCACGGAGGGGACAGTGTCCGTGCTTGTCAACGCAATGTGTAGCGTGTGGACAGACCCCGACTGGAGACGGTAGAGAGCAGACGTATCCTTAACCAATGCTATAGTTTCTAGGCAATAGGCAAACATTAGGCTATTCACGTAGATTGTGATTTCGAGCATCATTACTAACCACTTCATTGCATTTATGTTGTATAACAATGATGAAGTATTACGCTCGCAGAGCCATTGAAATGTCGGCTCTAAATAAATTGCATTCCTTTCGCAAATGTCACGAGTTGTTATTTCGTGCGGTGCGAAAGTAGGGGAGTCCTGAGAATCTGCAGCGAACAAGTCGCTGACAGGCAGATAGATAGATAGATAGATAGATAGATAGATAGATAGATAGATAGATAGATAGATAGATAGATAGATAGATAGATAGATAGATAGATAGATAGATAGATAGATAGATAGATAGATAGATAGATAGATAGATAGATAGATAGATAGATAGATAGATAGATAGATAGATAGATAGATAGATAGATAGATAGATAGATAGATAGATAGATAGATAGATAGATAGATAGATAGATAGATAGATAGATAGATAGATAGATAGATAGATAGATAGATAGATAGATAGATAGATAGATAGATAGATAGATAGATAGATAGATAGATAGATAGATAGATAGATAGATAGATAGATAGATAGATAGATAGATAGATAGATAGATAGATAGATAGATAGATAGATAGATAGATAGATAGATAGATAGATAGATAGATAGATAGATAGATAGATAGATAGATAGATAGATAGATAGATAGATAGATAGATAGATAGATAGATAGATAGATAGATAGATAGATAGATAGATAGATAGATAGATAGATAGATAGATAGATAGATAGATAGATAGATAGATAGATAGATAGATAGATAGATAGATAGATAGATAGATAGATAGATAGATAGATAGATAGATAGATAGATAGATAGATAGATAGATAGATAGATAGATAGATAGATAGATAGATAGATAGATAGATAGATAGATAGATAGATAGATAGATAGATAGATAGATAGATAGATAGATAGATAGATAGATAGATAGATAGATAGATAGATAGATAGATAGATAGATAGATAGATAGATAGATAGATAGATAGATAGATAGATAGATAGATAGATAGATAGATAGATAGATAGATAGATAGATAGATAGATAGATAGATAGATAGATAGATAGATAGATAGATAGATAGATAGATAGATAGATAGATAGATAGATAGATAGATAGATAGATAGATAGATAGATAGATAGATAGATAGATAGATAGATAGATAGATAGATAGATAGATAGATAGATAGATAGATAGATAGATAGATAGATAGATAGATAGATAGATAGATAGATAGATAGATAGATAGATAGATAGATAGATAGATAGATAGATAGATAGATAGATAGATAGATAGATAGATAGATCCCAGCCAGGAGCCGGGCCGAGCCAGCTAGTTTATTTATATAATCACGTTTCATGAAAGAACCCACAGTTTGACGACACCTCTGAACTTACCCCATATAAATTCCTTCAGTCTGCCAAAAGCAAAACCGCGCAGACAAATTTCAAAAATTTGGGGGTGTGTCTTGTTGAAACGGTAATACTCTTAAAATGATTGAATGAGTGCGGGGGCAAAAAAATATATACCGCATATAACCAAACATTGAAATCTGCTGTACAATCTCCAGAACAAAAATTTTTTTGTTGGGTGGACATAATTATAAGGTTATATGCTAAATCTCATCATTTTCCCTCAATTGGTTACTGAGATATTGAATGTTATATTGAGGCAACAAAAAAACAACACACTATAAGTACATGCAGGAACTAGGATGGGCAACTCTGTTCGTCTTGGCCTTTTGCCATTTCCTTACAGTACTGCGTTTATCCATCCAGGCTTTTTCCACCTCAAAATTCCACTACGGTGGCTGCTCCCAACATTTTTTCCTGCCCTGAAGCTTTCTGCGCTTGTCGCGCCTTATTTTGCTCACCACATCTTGCCCTGTACTGTCGTACTGGAAAGTCTTGACCGTTGACTTGTGCTGCCTGGTTCTGCCTTTCTCCTGAGGGGAAAGTACTGAAGGGTACACTGGGCTGATTTTGTGTGTGGGCCAGCTTTCGTTATTACAAGTGTTCCTCGTCACTCCGACTTCTAGGGTATTTGTAATTTACTTCCACAAGTCAAGCACGAGAAGTCAACATTATAGTGCAATGGTCGGCGTTTGGAATGAAACCTCTACCATGGTCACCAGAGACCGTTTGAGCGTGAGCGCATTAAACCCCTCGGCCACGTCGACTTGCGGCGTAGTAGTTGTAGCAGTAGTAGTAGTGGTGGTACTAGTGGTAGTAGTGGTCGTAGTAGTGGTTGCAGTAGTAGTAGTAGTAGTAGTAGTAGTAGTAGTAGTAGTAGTAGTAGTAGTAGTAGTATTAGTAGTGGTGGTAGTAGTAGTAGTAGTAGTAATAGTGGTATTAGTAATAGTAGTAGTAGTAGTAGTAGTAGTAGTAGTAGTAGTAGTAGTAGTAGTAGTAGTAGTAGTAGTAGTAGTAGTAGTAGTAGTAGTAGTAGTAGCAGTAGTAGTAGTAGTAGTAGTAGTAGTAGTTCTTGTTGTAGAAGTAGTTGTACTAATGTATAAATCACTGCACCAATAAATGAATACAGTAACTCTATAACAACACGACGAAGCCAATACAAGCATGAATCCGTTAACATTGAATATCTCGCCGTCCACAAGAAAACTTGCGACAACAGAACTGTCAATTAACTGTTCTCTGACAGACGTTACTGTTGTAGGGATGTGAGGTCATATTCCCACACATCCCTCACAGACAGGCATATTCAAACACTCACAACACACACACACACACACACAGAGAGAGAGAGAGAGAGAGAGAGAGAGAGAGAGAGAGAGAGAGAGAGAGAGAGAGAGAGAGAGAGAGAGAGAGAGAGCAACGAAGGAACCAACAATCGTTATTTTTAGGACTGCGGAAGTTAACGATTAATTAATCGATTAATCATTATTGTTTTTTAACGATTATTTTTTTTTTAAACGATTAATCGAAAACCTTTCTCCCATCACTAATACAAATGAACAGGATGTCGAAAAATTCTCGGACATTTTAAACATAGTGCTGCAAACACAACCGAGTTGCAAAATTGTACTGAGTCACCATTGTGTAAGCTGCAGCAAGATATACCAGCAAGATGGAACAGTATGCTTATTATGCTACAGAGTCTTCTACAGGCCAGAGAAGCATTAACTGTCTACATGTCAAATAAAAAGAAGCAATTCAAAGGTCCAAAACTGTCAGATTCAGATTGGGAAAAGATTTCGAAATATGTCAAAGTTTTGGACTTATTCTGTCAGACCACGGTCCTGCTTGACGGTCAAAATTATGTAACATTTGATGGCTGCAGAAATGTGGTTTCTTAGGAAAATGCAAAGAGTACCATGGACAGATAGAAAAACCAATAACCAAGTACTACAGGAGACAAATGCAAATCGTAGACTGATTAGAGAAATTAGACGAAGACAGTCAAAATATTTTGGACACGTGAGAAGAAATGGATTGGAGAACTTATTGACAACTGGCAAGATCGAGGGGAACAGACCAAGAGGAAGATCGAGAGGAAAATACCTGGATGGCTCGGCCACGTGGCATGGACGAGACAGGAACACTGAGCTGATCCACGACTCTGGTGATCGAGTGAAATGGCGAGTCATGACCGCCCACGCTTTCCGGCATGGCACATGATTGATTGAGCTGTGTATTGCCACTGCTACCATCGTTGACAAAGCATATGACTGTACACGATGATGATCCGGACTACATAGCTAAATTTAAGGCAGCATCTTTTAATGACTTCAGTGAACGTGTAGCTAATATGACAAGTATTAAAATACTACAGATTGCAACAGCACTTGATCCACGCTACAAATACCTGAAGTGTTTGTGAAAAGACGCAAAAGAACGAATGTCGTCACGCATTGAACAACAAATAGCAGTTGATGTTCATGATGAACAGATGGAGACTGCTGCAACGAATGATACTGACATTGCCAATGATATTATATGTGAACCAAATGAAAAGCGTATGGAAAAGCTAATGGAGCCTGAATTGTAGAAGAAAGTTGCTGAATCGGTTGACCCTCTACAATGGTGGAAACTTAATTAACATCGATATCCAAAATTAGCATTCCTTGCCAAGACCATTCTGTGCATACCGGCTACCTCAGTTCCATGTGAACGATTGTTCAGCTCTGCTGGTTATATTGTTAATAAGACGCGCTCGTCACTTGAACCAAATACTGTCAACATACTCGTCTGTTTGCATAGTTGGTTATATTGTTAATAAGACGCGCTCGTCACTTGAACCAAATACTGTCAACATACTCGTCTGTTTGCATAGTTGGCAATATTAATTACGTATATAGTAATATAGTATAATAAAGTACGATATTAGTTGGTAATATTAGATGGCATATTAACAAGACAGTCCAGTGTTATTTCGATTTTTGACAAATAACTATGATGTGAGTTTTGTGACTATAAATGTTTTGCTTTAATCGAAGTTAACTATTAATTAATCGTTAATTTTTCAAAAGTTAACTATTAAATTTAAATTAATCGGTCGCAGCCCTAGTTATTTTCAAAGGTTAAGAATTGGGCACGCAGGCCCGCGACAGATAGATAGGAAGAGAGAGAGAGAGAGAGAGAGAGAGAGAGAGAGAGAGAGAGCGAGAGAGAGAGAGAGAGAGAGAGAGAGAGGAGAGAGAGAGAGAGAGATCTTACACTTCTAGTAGAAATGCATCTTGAATGTCAGGAGTCCCCACCCTCCTCCTTCTCTCCTCTCTCACTCTGTCTGTCTGTCTGTCTGTCTGTCTGTCTGTCTGTCTGTCTGTCTCTGTCTCTCTCTCTCTCTCTCTCTTTCTCTCTCTCTTCTCTCTCTCTCTCTCTCTCTCTCTCTCTCTCTCTCTCTCCCATCCCCATATCCTTCTGTACATATGGCAAGGAAATACCACCTTCTGAAACTGCGTCAAATTATTGTGGTCAAGTGACGTATTGGCATGTAGTAAACCATCGAGGTACGAGACCTGTTAATACCGTATATACGTGTAAACATATAGCTTATTATTTACAGCCGTTACTTGTTGAGAACGTTTACTGTTACTACAAGGGGAAGTCATTAAGTAACATGAATTTTACGAATTACTTGGTTACATTAGTGCAAACCCGAAATTGTAGATGGCTAAATGACGCAAATTACAAATATAAGCTCTAATTTCGTTAACCTTTGACATGCTTATGCATGACCGACACAATCTCGTAAATTGGAACTGTCTCATATTTCAAAATCTGCTGGTGGTATTAAGCCAGTAAACTAATTTACTCACTCACTCACTCACTCACTCACTCACTCACTCACTCACTCACTCACCCACCCACCCACCCGCCCGCCCGCCCACCCGCCCGCCCACTCACTCACTCACTCACTCATCCCACCCACCCACCCACTCACTCACTCACTCACTCACTCTCTCTCTCTCTCACTCTCTCTCTCTCTCTCTTTCTCTCTCTGTGTCTCTCACTTACTCCGCACACACACTCTCTTACTGAACAGCTAGATAGCTAAGTAGGTTAATGCAATAATTGGCTGGAATATGATATGTCTGGGAGTTGCGGTTAGCACAGTGCTAGCACGCTTGCCTACCCGCTCGGTGGTCAGGTGTTCAAAGACTCTGTGATAAGGGGTTTCTTGGCCCTTGGCCTGGACATCTAGGTGGACTGAGAACAAACTGGGGACCAGGAAATGATTATTTGAGTGAAATGAAGACAGCAGACGCATTACTGACCACATCAGCCGTCGATAATCTGTTGGTCTAACATGATTGAGCTAGCAAACTATATCCAATATATCTCACGACACGAAAAGGGTCCTTGACTTTTGTACTTTATAACACGTTCAGCAGTCTATGACATGAATATGTCAACACAACAATGGCGAATCATTCTCGGCAATCTATATGTTTGAAAATATGCCATGACACCAAAGAAACTTGTCACGCACATCAGAGGAAGGAGCGAACATTCTTTGAACAGATTACGGGAACTGACACACGGGAACATGCTGTGAAAATTTATGCAACTAATGCCACGTACGGCTCTAGGGCGCACCTAGCCAAGAAAACTAGGCTCCAGAGACATGCCACGCACGTCACAAAACGTCCTTGACTTCTGAGGATGAAACCCCTAGCCACAACTTCGTCTGTGTAGAGTACTGACGATTGAACTCCTATCCAATAGTTTGATAATCACCCACAATTTCATCTGCGTAGAGTACTGAAGATTGAACCCCTAGCTAATAGTTTGGTAATCACAGACAGACAGACAGACAGACAGACAGACAGACAGACAGACAGACAGACAGACAGACAGACAAACAGACAGACAGACAGACAGACAGACAGATGTCAGTATATGAGTCTTTAAAAATATAAATATCTGAAGTACTGAATGAGCTAGAATAATGCCGGCAGAGCCTGTAGTGCATTCAGCCTTGAACTATCGATTGTATCGATTCTGGCATTCTACGTGCCTTGGCTGGGAGCCAACAATGTCACTGTGACACGCACACTTTCACAGTAATCGGGTTGACTAATCACCACTTCCTTGTCCTTCAGTCTTGTTATCATCCGGTTCTAGATCTGATTTCTAGTGTTATATCTATTTGTCCACACAAAAGATGCTTTGTTTTAGTCTGCGGTGTTTCGTCACTGTATTATTAATTTTTGTCTCGTTTGCATACAGAGTATTTTCGTTCTATATGTATTATGTCTGCAAGTTTTGAACTGGCAAATTTGTCATTGCAGAAAAATGCAATCATGTAGTAAAGTAGAAACATACCAGACTAAACACTATCACAAGCTGCGTATAACCTTCATCAGTGTTAGTGCTCCATCTTACCAAAGACAATGATATGAGTTCAATTCCAAGCTATGACAGGATTATTGGAAATGACTAATGCGGCAATGGGGTCCACGCAACTCACCAAATGCATGTGGGAGAATATTCCGAATCATCAGTTTGCCCAGATAAACATCATCATCACCATCATCATTAAGTGTCTTGCCGACAGACATAGGCGTCCATGCTTCTCCATATTTTGCGCTCTCAAACTGCATGTATCGATTCGCGTGCTGATTCCCTCCCATGCCATGACATGTGGGTTTGTAGAAGGCAAGGGAACAGTAAATGCTGTGTATATACAGAGAACAGTAATTGAACGTTCTTTAGAAGTAAACAAAGATCTATATCATTGCTTTATTGACTACACAAAGGCTTTCGATAAAGTGAGACATGTCGACATGATAAGGATGCTTGAAGATCTACAAATTGATGGAAAAGACCTTAGACTTGTCACAAAACATATATTGGAAGCAACAAGCTGCCATCAGAATTGATAACGATGTGGGTCAATATCAGTCTATTAAAAAAGGTGTGAGACAGGGATGTGTAATGTCTCCAGATCGTTTTTCCCTGTACAGTAAAAATATGTTCAGAAATATAGAAGATATGGAAGGAATCAACACTGGGGGACGATACATCAATAACATTAGATATGCAGATGATACTGCTTTGATTTCAGACAATGAACAGGACCTGCAAAATTTGGTAGATGCGGTTGTTGTACACAGTGAATAACTAGAATTAGAACTGAATATTAAGAAGACACGATTATGGTCGTCACTGGGAAGAAGAAAATACCACAATGTGATATAAGAGTAAATGGGCATATTCTTAAGCAGGTGAATCGATACAGTTATCTCGGCACAGTCATAACATCTGATGGGAGATGCATTGAAGAGATTAAAACAAAAATTGCCATTGCGAAGGTAGCCTTTTGCAAGATGAAAAACATACTGACCAATAAAAAGATATCAATTGAAACGAGAAAAAGAGTGTTGAAGTGCTACATACAACCTACACTTTTGTAAGGATGTGAAGCGTGGACAATAGGCAGTCAAGCTGAAAAACAGCTAATGGCTGTGGAAATGTGGTTTCTGAGGAACATGCAAAGAATACCATGGACAGACAGAAAAACCAATGAACAAGTCCTTCAAGAAACAAATGAAGATCGTAAACTGATTAGAGTCATTAGACGTAGACAGTCAAACGTTTTTGGGCATGTTACGAAAAGAAATGAACTGGAGAACTTGGTGATGACTGGCAAGATCGAAGGGAAGAGACCAAGGGGAAGACCGAGAAGTAAATACCTGGATGGCTTGGCCACGTGGCATGGTCGAGACAGGAACACGAAGCTGATCCACGACTCTAGTGATCGAGTGAGATGGCAGAACATGACCGTCCACGCTTATCGGCATGGCACATGATGGATGGCCATGACACAATACTATCAAGAATTTCTCTCGCCGTATTCCTCTATCTCTCTTTGCACAAATCTTTCCAGTTTTACGACATGTTCCAGTTTGTGTCTTCTCATTATGTGGCCAAAAAAAAAAAAACACAAAACAATGAAGACTGCCTCTTTTCTATTGATTGTGATTAGTTGTCTTTGCGACTCAGCATCCCTCAAAATGTCCAGATTGATCATCTTGGTTTTCCGAGGAATTTTCAACATTCTTTTATAAAACCACATCTCCATGGATTTTATTTTGTTTTGTGTGGCTTGTTTATTAATTGCTCAGGATTCGCAGCCAAGATATGATAGGGAAAGACTGGTTATGAAGAGGTCACAGGAAAATATGGACTAGTGGTAATGCATGCAAATGGAGAATTATTAAAACGTTTTTGCTCGGTAAATGAATACGTCACTGGAGAAAATGTTTCCCCCATACAAAATAATACATAAAGTAACATGGGCATTACTGGACCACAAAACGGAAATTCAAGCCATGTCTGTGTTAAAAAGAAATTTAGATCACCTTTATATTGTGTAAAAGTTTATAGGGCTGCTAATACTTTCTGTTATATATGTGGTGAGGTGACATTTCTATCACAAACACAAAATATAAGTAACGTGATTAAGAAGGCATACAGTTTGTATTTTGGCTGCAGGATATATCAAAATCTTTCTTTTCGCCCATCAATTATGCCAGCTGTCACTAAGTTTTCCCAATTATCTCTGGTTATAACGTGCCCAAAATGTTTTGACTGGGAACGCCTAATTTCTCGAATGAGTGTACCGTTTTCATTTGTTTCATACAGGATTTGCTCCTGGAGATTTCTGTCCATCCATGATATTATTTGCCTTTTCCCTTTGAAACGACATTTCCACTGCCATGTGATGTTTAGTGTATGTGATGTCTGCCCTCTGTACTCCCATGACATATTCTGTACTCCCATGACATATTCTGGTACTCATTTCAGTATGGGTCGGCTTGGGATCTCTGGTCAATTTCTTTAAAAAATCTACTGGATATTAGAACACGTGATCATCGGGTTGGCAGATAGCGTGCAAGCCACTGGGCCATCCGGTTTACAGGTAGCGTGATAGCCAATGGACTACCGTGGCTACTGCACATAATTAAAAGCAACGGTAAAGGTTCCTTGTCCATGCCTTAACGCGTATTTGATATATGGTGAGAGTCCCATATTGTATAGACCAATACCCACTTGATGAATCGTGCGGTCAATGGCACGCCGGCCGACTTTACTTCCTGGAACACTTCATAGTACTCATGTTAAGCTCGGTCGACCTGGGAGTCCAGGAAAATAGATACCGAATTACCCAGTTAATAATTGACCAAACTGCCCTCAAACATAGGGAACAGGTAAAGACCGTATTTCCACGTCTTGAGTCGTACTGCGCAAATAGCAACAGTGCAAACAGTACATGATCCTGCATGTGCAGGATGCAAATATCGCATAGATAATTAATGAATGTTGTAATATGAATCACCTATAACAAGGTTTACAAGCTTTTCTATCAACAGAATAATTGTCTATATGATGTAATTGAGAAGCGAATTATATTCACCTTCTGTAACCTCGGTGTGTTGATTAGGCAAACATTACATAAAAATATAAGACAAGAGCATTGCATTTACGGCACAAATATGGTGTAATTCTCTGAGGTCAAGCTCTGGCCTAGTGACCGAGGCGGCCATATCCTGTTTAGACACCTGTTTCCTGAAGTTGGGTAATTATGATGAACTCGTTAAATGAGACATTTGCGATAAAAAGAAAACCTCCTGATCTATATCCTGAAGGAGGAATTATCTTCCAATAGATGCCCCAAAATCCAGTCCTGCCACTTCTGGAGACTGAACTGACACCAGTACTTTTGGTAAGCAAGAGCACTAGTGACATAGCTCTGTGTTTCTCTCCCCCAACCCTCCTCTTTCTTTCTACCTTCTTTACTTCCTTTCTAATGACTCCCAGGCCACCTATAGACCCCAGGACGTGTAAGATGAATGATTTGTCATGTTCCAGCCAGATCGATGAAACAAACCAGAAAAAAATGAGAAACGAGTGACCGATATCTTAACCAACAGTAAAAATCTGTTCACACAAACTCTGGGACTGTTTTGTATCGATTTGCAAGTGTTGTTTCAGCTGACTCGCTTCTACTCGATGTTTCATTACTGAGACACAAGAAAAGGATTTCCCCAGATAAGACGAATATTAAAATATCTCGGAGCTCTTCAGAGACAAGATAAATAATTATTTAGGTATTGATGAACATTCATTAACAACTGCATTTTTCTGCTATAGGTCTGTACTGTGATAGGGCCTCACATTTTGTAGATCCGAATGCACGGGGGCAAAGGTTACCAGTCTGTTTTTTCATTTTTTTTATTTAAGCGGGCGACGAACGCAACCCCCGTCTGACCGCTCACATGGTAATATAAGCGTAGTTCTCTATCAACTACACTAGCGCGCCTGCCACATCCATATACCTTTATGTAAATTGATGTTCAGTCGACCGTGCACCATATTCCCTATTCTCATTGGGGCACGTTAGCAGCTCATTGACTACTCATGTATTCACACAAACGTTGACTGTGCATAAACGACATTTAGCAAAGTTGAACCATTTTCACACAATCTGTCTTAGAATGTTGAAGCATGTTAAATGGCCCGATACGTTGGGGCTGGTGGTGAGTCTCGTGACTGAGTGATCAAGCTGCCTATCTCACTAAGAAGGTCAGGGATACGGTTCCGGAGTCTGTCATTCAGTTGATAAGCGCATTTTTTCCCTCCCACGTGGTCATGGCTGAGGCTACACAGTTCGCGCTCTGTGCGATGCTATCATCGGGTGGCTCTGCGGATAGACGTCGAAGCCATATGTGATAGAACGAAGTGCAATACAGTCGATCTTCTTGCCTGTAACCCACTGCCTTTAAACCCCCCCCCCCCCTTCCCTGCTAGCAACAAGGAGCTCGTCAAGGGCATAATGAAAGCTTCATGAATTATCATGGACATACACCTAGACAACAGCCTCCACCCGACAGCACCACTTGGCGTAGGATTTAACATTCACCTTCCTGCACACTGACAGGCTAAACCTATTCCATCCCCATCAACTGTAGAACAGAATGGTTCTCTTCATGTGTGGTTCACGAACGACAACACTAACATTCATCAACAGCCATATCATCCGCGAATACAGGCCTCCATTTTACAATGGGGTCGAACCATAGCTACCAACCCCAGTATAGAGGTGAACTTTCACCCTACCACGACACAGCTCTCAGATCCTATGCAGACCAAAATCCTTTAAAGAGTCTAAATAACATTCTCATCTCATCTCATCTCATCTCATCTCATCATGTTTCTCTAGAACCTTGCGGTGTCGAGGTGAAGTATAAACATCGCGAGAGTGGCTTCGTGTATCGATATTCCCATGGACTGCTATTCCCTCCGTCCATTAGCAGCAATATATCAGAGTCAACCCGCTGCAGCCACATTACCATGGTAATTCCGGGTGCTTAATTTACCACAGAAGTAACAACTGACTTGATTACATCACAATATTCTAAAGCTGGCGAAAAAAGTAAATAAAATGAGGGGGGGGGGGGGAGAGAATAAGCGTTCCTTCAATAGCGTTAACGAAAGTTGAAAATAAGACTAGGAAGAAAAACTATGCCACTGTGGGTGTAAGTTCTTCTAGTTCATAACTTTATGGACATGGCGCCATGATCTAGTCTTCCACAGCTCCCCATGTTCGGAAACGAGTTGCAGTATCTCATGTCATCTCATCTCATCTCATCTCATCTCAACTCATCTCACCTCATCATTTTCCTCTTGTACCTTGCGGTGTCGAGGTGAAGTATAAGCAGTATGGCACTATAAAATGGACTATTAGAACTTTCAAAACTGTCTTGTACTCCCAGGCTGAACCCAGCTAACAGGAGTATCAATACATGTGTTGGGAAGTAAAGGCCACCGGTGTGACATTGATTACATCCCAAACCGAGTGCCGATTGGTCAATACAAATATGGGTCAAGCACCATATGCACATTGCGTCTTGAGGCTTGTAAGAGGGTCCTTAAGTGTACTTCAATATCGTCACATGTTCATTCCTGCATTCTTTAATGTTAACTGTACTTCAATATCGTCACATGTTCATTCCTGCATTCTTTAATGTTAACTGTACTTCAATATCGTCACATGTTCATTCCTGCATTCTTTAATGTTAACTGTACTTCAATATCGTCACATGTTCATTCCTGCATTCTTTAATGTTAACTGTACTTCAATATCGTCACATGTTCATTCCTGCATTCTTTAATGTTAACTGTACCTCAATATCGTCACATGTTCATTCCTGCATTCTTTAATGATAATTGTACTTTAATATCGTCACATATTCATTCTGCATTCTTTAATGTTAACTGTACTTTAATATCGTCACATGTTCGGTCTTGCATTCTATAATGTTAACTGTACTTTAATATCGTCACATATTCGTTCTTGCATTCTATAATGTTAACTGTACGTTAATATCGTCACATGTTCATTCCTGCATTCTTTAATGATAACTGTACTTTAAAATCGTCACATGTTTATTCCTGCATTCTTTAATGTTAACTTTAATTTCGTCACATGTTATTTCCTACATTCTTTAATATTAGCTGTACTTTAATATCGTCATATGTTAATTCCTGCATTATTAAATGTTAACAGTCCAGAATGTCTTTTGCCTACCTGCCCAGCGCTTGCTATCAACTGTTCCACTGAGGGCAGGGAATTCTGGCCAACTCATAAAATACGGTCAACTCATCACTGCTCTTAACTGTCTCTTTGAGGGCAAAGAATTATGGCCAGTTAATATTGTCAACCCATGACAGCTTTCAACTGTCCCCTTGAGGCCAGGAAGAATTCTGGCCAGTTACATGGTCAACCCAAGACAGCTTTCAATTGTTCTATACAGACGAGATACTGAGGTCTTTCTCCAGACAGAAGATACAAGCGCAACTAATTAAAACACGATTTATTGACTTAGCGATTAAGAGACTGAAAAGACAGAGCATTATGATTTGCCAGCAACTATGATTTAGGTTAAACAAGGACGAATATTACCAAATATTAATCGAAAAGAGGACACAGATAGAGGCGCATGATCCCAAAATATACAAGGGGCGTTCATTTGAAATCCATTCGTGCCGCACCGCGCGTAATTGCACACGTTGAACATGATCATGTCATAGTCATGTGATAAGTACTGACCAATGAATAAAAGAGTACGTGCTTATCGTCCCATTTTCTGACCACCCCTTGGTGCATCATTCATTCAAAATGAATGCTTTGTTAATTCTACCACACCTGTTAATGTTTCTTTCTTGCTTTTGTAATAAAGCCATTGGAATGGCTTCAAATGAACGTCCCTAATATATCCATAAATCTGCAATTAAAGCAGTGAAGAAGGGAGGCGCATGAACCAATGTGGTCTACCCAGATGCCCACATGAACTGTGGTCTGCCCAGATGCCCACATGAATTGTGGTCTGCTCAGATGCCCACATGAACTGTTCCCCAACTGATCATTTCTGCTCAAGCTACTCTGCTGAAATGCAGGACATAAACATTGCTGAGACATTAATTATACATAATCTAAAAAGCTACCGCTAGTAGTATATATTTATTATTAATAACAATAATGACAAACTCATCGTCATCATCATGTGCCAGATCGGTAAGTGTAGGACATCACGGTTTGCTATCTCCAACTATAGCCGTTGTTGGATCAGACATGCATTTTTGTCCCGATTATGCCCTGTGGTCAAGATCATCATCCAGATATTATCGCTTTGTGTTCCTCTAACACTGTTCCCTTTACGTTTGCCAGTTGATACTAAGTTGTAATTGCGTTTCTCAGTATAACATGCCCAAAAATCGTTACTGTCTCCTTCTACTGTTTCTAAGCAATTTATTCGTGAGATTAGCTTGTTGGAGAACTGAAGGCTAGATCCACTGCTTTCTTTCTGCCCATGGTTTCCTCTACACTTGCCGCAGAAACCCCATTTCTGTTGCCATCAGTTTCTGGGCATGTCTGCTTATTGTCCACATTTCAAACGCATACATCATTTCTACATCATTATAACCTTTCATGGCATCTTAACTGACTTTTTTACTGCAGTTTACAGCTATGTGCTAGTGATTATGTTTTCCATCTTGCAAAATGTTTTTTTTTTTTCGCATATCCTTTACAGGCCATCGCTGTCAACATCAGCATCTTTCAGCTGATTGTTAATTTCTTGGCAAGATTACGCTCAGTTGTGTGCCATTGCTTTCTGAGCGACCAGCTCACATACCCCGTAAGTTACTGACGCGGAGAGAACCGCTACCGATTCTCGCGCACGTCACGTTACTCACGAGAGTATACGATATTACGGAGAAAGACGTGTAACTCCTAGACCAGGTAGACCAGTTGCAAAAGATTGAAGGTGTTTAATATTGTCCTATCGTACTCGAATGTTCCTTTGTGGTGTTTCTTTATCCGTTGAGATTACTAACATTTCCGTTCTCTTACAATTTAAATCTAACCTTCAACACAAGCAAGTCTGGTGCAATGAACTGTGGAGAATATCCTACAATTAGTTTAATGAGTTATCGAACTAAAATACTCATGAGAATTATGCTAAGAAGAAAAACAAGTGTAATAAACGCAGAAATTAAATAAGGACAGTGCGGATTTGTGCAAGGAGAAGCCACAAACAACGCCAGTTTATATCTTGAGAACATTACCAGAATGAAGGATTGAAATGAACAGAGATCTATGCATGTGCTTTATTGACGAATCTAAAGCATTCGATGAGGTTAAACACCAAATAATAATAATAATAATAATAATAATAATAATAATAATAATAATAATAATAATAATAATTATAATTATAATCTTGGGTGATGTAAACATTGATGTTAAAAGTCTGAGAACAGTTAAAAACATATATTGGCAACAGAAGGCAGTTATATAAAATGACAACCAAATGGGAACTTTTCAACACAAATGTCAGTCATTAAATAAGATGTACTATTCTGTTCAATTTGTTCGACGAAATAATAATGAAATTAACACGAGGCACAATAGGAATAGTTGTTGGTGGGCATAACAGCTTTCAGCTCCAGCAAAGGCAGCTTGTCGCAAGATGAAGAATATTCTCTGCAATTTATATTTTAACTTTGGAGAAGAGAAAAAGATATATTGAAAACTCTTCTCATCTCATCTCATCTCATCTTATCTCATCTCATCTCATCTCATCTCATCTCATCTCATCTCATCTTGTTCCTCTTGTACCTTGCGGTGTATTAAGAGCTCATGTCATCTTGTTCCTCTTGTACTTTGCGGTGTATTAAGAGCTCATCCAATCTCATCTAATCTTGTTCCTCTAGTACCTTGCGGTGTATTATAGTCTGCTCCAATATAAAATTCCATATTTCAGTAACCAACTGAGGGAAACTTATGAGATTTAGCATATAACCTTATCATTATGTCCACCAAAAATTTTTGTTTTTGTTCTGGAGATTGTACAGCAGATTTCAATGTTTGCTTATATGCGGTATATAATTTACGGGTCACAGAATAAGTCCATAATTGTAAATGTATTATACCTTCACCCAGACACATCCGCGCTTTAAAAAAAAAATTATCTCGTGGTTCACGTTATGGCACCAATGGCGCGCAGTTAAATTGGATTGTTCAGAGGTGTCGTCAATCTGGGTTTTTCATGAAACGTGATTATATAAATAAATATATAAATAAATCTTACCATTAATATAATATAGCTAATATTTGAATGTGTGAATATTGTTCAATGGAATTGAATGTGAAATATTGTACACTTCAAAGCATCGCTATGAAGTTTTACACATATTTTTGTCAAGAAGCCGATCGCAGGAAACTGTTTCGTACTGTTACAAATCCCGAAAAAAGAACAGTGCGTGCATTGGGTTTGAGTAAACGGTAATTTCATCGATGGGTGCAAAAATCTGGAATGAAACCAACACGCGATAAGCAAACGGTAGGTAGAAAGACAATTGTAGACAGCTTTGACAAGGATGTCATAAGGCGAGCTATTATAAAAAATGCTTGATGCCAAAGAAACAGTGACTTCAAGAAAATTTAGGGTTTAGCTGAGAAAGAACAATAACATAGAGCTATCCAAAACAACTTTGTGGAAAATTAGGACACACACACACACACACACACACACACACACACACACACACACACACACACACACACACACACACACACACACACACACACACACACACACACACACACACACACACACACACACACACACACACACACACACACACACACACACACACACACACACACACACACACACACACACACACACACACACACACACACACACACACACACACACACACACACACACACACACACACACACACACACACACACACACACACACACACACACACACACACACACACACACACACACACACACACACACACACACACACACACACACACACACACACACACCCACCCACCCACCCACCCACCCACCCACCCACACACACACACACACACACACACACACAAACAGGCGTGCACACACATAAATACATTACACACATATGTACACACACACATACACACATACATACAAGTGTGTGTGTGTGTGTGTGTGTAAATGAAAATTGGGGTCAGTACATGAAAAGTGGGGTCAGCTTAAGGAAATTCCTTATAAAACTGCCGTAGGGGTTTACGGCACTGTGGATCATAAAAGGCAGGACTGGTTTGCGGCAAACAGCCAGACTCTGCAGCCCTTGATTGATAAGAAGAAGATAGCTCTCTTAAGAAACAAGGAAAGACCAACGCGTAACACTCTGAGTGAGCTAAAGCAAGCGAGGAAGGATGTGCAAAAGACTGCCAGGCAGTGTGCAAATGATTATTGGATCAAGTTATGTGAGTCCATTCAAATCGCAAGTGATAAGGGAAACATCAGAAGCATGTATGAAGGAATAAAGAAAGCCTGAGGTCCAGTGATCAAAAGAAGTGCACAATTGAAAACCTTGACTGAAGAAATCATAACTGATAAGAAACAGCAGATGGATAGATGGGTAGAGCACTATTTAAAGCTTTACTCAAGTGAGACCAAACTAGCGGATGATACTCTCAACGCCATAGAGGCTCTACCAACTCTTGACCACCTGGACACACTTCCCACCATAACAGAAGTTAAGTGTGCTATAAATGAACTTGCATCTGGCAAGGCTCCAGGTAAGGATGGGATTCCAATAGAGGTTATCAGGAGTGGGCAAGACACACTCACTCTACAGATCCACCAGCTAATAGAGCTATGCTGGCAAGAAGGACAAGTCTCACAGGATTTCAAATATTCAAGCATCATAACACTGTACAAAAACAGGGGCGATCGGAGCGACTGCAACAACTATAGGGGTATCTCACTTCTGTGTATAGTTGGAAAAGTATTTGCCAGAATTGTTCCGCGCAGACTTCAAGTCCTAGGAGATCAAGTCTACCCGGAATCACAGTGTGGCTTTCGACAGAACCGGTCTACCATTGTTCAACCACTGTTTATTGCCTTCATCGACCTCACAAAGGCATTTGATTTGGTCAGTCGTGAGGGTCTGTTCAAGGCACTAAAGAAGATTGGCTGCCCACCAACTCTTCTGTCCATTGTGGAATCGTTCCACACAGGCATGAAGGGTATAATCAAGTTTGATGGTGCAACTTCTGAAGAGTTTGAAATCAAGAGTGGAGTTAAGCAAGGTTGTGTACTAGCTCCCACCCTCTTTGGAATATACTTTTCACTTCTACTGAAATATGCCTTTCATGATCAGGATGGTGGTATATGCATTCACTCACGCTCAGATGGCGGCCTCTACAATGCTCAGAGATTGAAGGCCAAGACCAAAATTAGGAGGCCACTGATCAGAGAGCTGTTTTTTTGCAGATGATGCTGCAGTTACAACCCACTCCGAGGAAGAATTGCAATGTCTACTATCTGCATTCTCCAATGCTTGTTCTGAATTTGGTTTAACAATTGGCAAAAAGAAGACACAGATTATGTCACAAGGTGCACACGGGGTACCATCAATCTTTATTGACGACGCCGAACTAGAGATGGTAGACCATTTTACATATCTAGGATCAGTGGTAAATAGCAAATTATCCCTAGATCAGGAAATCAACATCCGGATTGGTAAGGCAGCAACAACAATGAACAGGTTAAGAAAAAGAGTCTGGGAGAACAGGAAGCTTACTGCCAAAACAAAAGTCCTTGTCTAATAGGCCTGTGTCCTTAGTACTCTTCTTTATGGCAGTGAAACCTGGACAACTTACTCACACCAAGAGAATCGTTTAAACAGCTTTCATATGCGGCGTCTGCGAAGAATTCTTGGTATTAAGTGGCAAGACAAAATCACAAATACTGAAGTATTGGAAAGATCAGGTTGTGTGACGGTTTACTCCATGCTCAGTCTTCGTAGACTTAGATGGATAGGACATCTTAGGAGGATGGATGATGGTAGAATACCAAAGGACATCATTTTTGGTGAATTACAGATGGGTAAGAGATCTCAGGGTCGGCCTCTACTACGATACAAAGATGTGTGTAAGCGGGACATGATTGATACAGACATTGATAATGCACATTGGGAGCAAGTCGCCGCTGAACGTGTTGCATGGAGGGCAAACATCAGAAATGGAATAAAGACAAATGAGAAAATCATTGCAGATAAGTCACACACCGAGCGTGTGAGACGTAAGATCGACCACATGTCCACATGCACCCACTGTGAACGGACATTTACAGCGCAAATTGGCCTTATCAGTTACATGCGCTACCGCCATAGGTAAAAGTTATTATGCCTATTTAAATCACAAACTATAGTCTGTCAAGACGACAAGGTGCCACTGATATATATATATATATATATATATATATATATATATATATATATATATATATATATATATATATATATATATATATATATATATATATATATATATATATATCTGTTGTCTGCAGGACCTGAAAAGACCTAAACATGGACAGCAAACATCTGATGACATCATTAAGATACGCAAGCCGTTGGAGCAGAAACGAGATTTAGATTATGCCAGTAAAGATGGCGTTTTCAGGGACGCTGCTCCTGTCATAGGTGAGTATACGCCTGTATTTATATACGTTGCAATGTCTATTTATAGGCGTACTTAAGGAAACAAATGAATAAAGATAATGTGGTGATTAATACTCTCATTAGGGTGTAAAGAAATAAACTTCACATATATTAAGGGCAGATCGTGTGAGATAATGTTATAAACTACATCCTACGCTGTCAGAAATATTTGGCGAGCTCTTTTGGTCTGACAGTGAAAATAGAAATCAATTCTCAAATGAGGGTTGAGCCCCGTTTGGATTTTGGTTACTTCAAGGAGATAGGAGGAGTCACTTTCGGAGGACACAACATCAGTTTGATCAGATGGACAGATGCTACAGTAAAAACAATAAATTCAAGGAGCCCATTTATTATTCTGTGGTGTATTGGGAATATAGCTGGCTCACTGGCCGAGGGGTTAGCAGCTTTCTCCGTTAGCCCCGAATACTCTCGTGGTTGACGTGAGCGCACGAGAATTAGAAGTGGTTCGAGTCGCCCCAGTGACGCATGAGAGTATGGAGCCGGTCGCTCAGAAAGTCGTGGCGTGCTGATGAGCGTAATCTAGCCTAGGAATCAACATACAGCTGAAAGATGCTGGTGTTGACCGCAATATCCTGAAACAGGATGGAAACGCGGAAAAAAAAGTATTGGGAATATGGTGCTAGTTCCATATGTTTGTAGACCACTGAGCCCTCGAGGGGTGATTTGGTCATATCACCCCAACCGCTTCTACTTCCCAAATCATGGTCTTGTAGCCATTTTAAGCTGGGTTAACCCGGAAGTCATCGTCCATTTTACAAGTTCCCTTCGCTGCGAATTTGAATTCGTGACCTCGGGGCCGGCATGCAAGCGTGCTAGCTACTGCGCTATCGCGGCTTCCCATCATTGCCCTCACTCAGCAAATAATTGTCACATTTACATTATAAGACTAGAATGTGATAGTCATTTCCCATAAGAAAGAAATATCACAATGTAACATTCAAGTAGTAAAACTGTCATTTTACTGCCTATAGTACCTTGCAGTGTAGGTCAGGGAGGTCTTGAGCCTGAGGAATTAAGGCCGCCTGCCTAGTGCAGTCGCCGCGAACTATGCAGGTTAGGATTTTCTTTTTGCCCCCGACAGAAAAAAAAAATTCCGCACCTTACCGAGGATTTGAACCCTGGTCTACCGAAGGAGAAACTGGCGTTCTTAGCCATTCGTCCAGCTGCTCCTCAAAAATAGAGATCATCTGTTGGATTATTTCCCCAGGATACGCTGGTGTGGTGGGATGAGCTGGATCTGCACCGCTCGGTAGGGTATGTGTCCATAAGAAAGCAAACGAAGTCGAGGCCCTTTGGGATCGTGTTTATAGGGAAGAAAAACGGATAGGCCGTTGTGGCCTGGGAAACAATGGTGCTGCTGGTACTGCTGAGAGTGACTAGAGCAGTGGTTCTCAACCAGTGGGGATTTCTTCCCCCCCCCCCCCCCAGGAGGGGAATGAAGGCCATTTCAAGATCGCGTTAATACAAGAACCGATTACTTGATATTGTTTTTCCCTTCATACTTTACAGTTATGTACGTCTCATTCTTCTAAAATTCATTTTATAAAGTAAGTAGACCCACAAATCATGTTTTATGTGGATGTCTAGACTTGTTTTAGTATATGCTATTAAATTTACCTTCCATTTTTTCATATAATGAGTAGGGGTGGGGGGATTTTTAGACAGGAAATATGAAAGGGGGGGGGGGAATGACGTTCTGAAAATACGGTGAAGGGGGGCACGGGCCACATTTTTTATAGGAAGGGGGGGGGGATGACGTTCTGAAAATATGGTGACGGGAGGCACGGGCCAAAAAAGGTTGAGAACCACTGGACTAGAGGATCTAGCCGACACTCAGGACTCCTAGGAAAGGCCAGAAGATCATATAATCAGACTGCTACAAGTAACATTTTGTTTTCTTTTTGCATATCATGTTTACCGGACATCGCTGTATATACCAACATTTTACTGCTGTTGTTGATGTTTTGGCAAGTTTTACGTTCAGTAGTTTGCCATTGATTTCTGAACGACCGGTTCCCATACCAACACGTTAAAACCCCAGCGCGACACGGTCTGCTGCCAAATCTGTCACCGCTGTGTTTCGAACGCGTGGTAAGCGGCTCACGAATCGCATTCGCAAGCCTTTAGGCCACGGAGCCTGACACAAGTAACATTAATATTGGAATCTTTCACTGGCTGCTGAAGATGAGGATGGAACACGTATGGGGAATGTTCCGAGTGCTGTGATGTGGGTTCATGACTAACTCAACTTAATTCAACTCAACTTAACTCAACTCAACTTAACTTAACTCAACTTAAACTCAAGCCAAAGTCGCATATTCTTTGTTATCTCCTGCAGCATCGTCCATATCCTTTCCATATTATTCGTCTCCGCCAAGAATTCTCATCTCCGTGTGTTTTGAGGTTTCATTTTATTTCTTTTCTCATGTGGGTTCCATAGAAAGGACTATCCAGGTATGTTCTGAATATGTTTTCTCAATGTGTATTCAATCAAACACTAGCTATTCATAGGACTTTTTTGGTACTCTCCATGTGTGGCACATTTGTGATTCTTTCCTACCGTTTTAGTTCTGTTATACTGCGTATGCACCAGTTAGTGAATGCTTGCAGTTTAGTTGCTGTCCGTCGTTCTCATTGTATGTCTGTTAATATGTCAATCCACTGACTATTTCATTACCTCTGTGTCTCAGCATTTGTCGTCTGTATGTCTGTCACTCATCTGTACCGGAACCTGAAGTTATGCAACGTAGTAGGCTAAAGCACTTCAGAATTAAAACACCTGTAAAAGGTAGCATCCCCATAACTGTAGCCTCACATTTGTTCTGACCAGTGCTGCTCCGCGGTGAAGCCAGCCTAATAACACGGCTGTCAGAATTTTGGAAACGTAAAGGCGATGACACTGACAACATTCCAGCATGGGTGCTTTCATTCCAGCATGGGTGCTTTAAAATTGGCTGACCACTAGATTCGCTATATTAAAAAAAAAAATTAAATTTTGTTGCGTATCCCTTACAGGACGTTGCAGTCAACACCAGCATTTTCAGCTGCTGTTGATGTACTAGGCAAGTGTTACGTTCAGTAGTTTGCTATCGCTATATGCCTGATGTTAATCTTTGCAGCTCACAACAACAGCGTTGTAAATGTCAATGTGGTCAGACTGGGAGCCCCGTTAGTGCAGTGACTAGCATGCGTGCCTTCCCGTCTGGTGGTCATGGGTTCGAATTCGTATCGCGGAAGATGTTTTAAAATGATGTCGGCTCCCAGGTTGACCCAGTCTAAAATTATCACCAGGAATTGTCCTGGGCTGGCGTGACATTGACCACATGAACCATCGATTGCTGAACGGTCTATACAAAATATGGGGCTAGCACCGTAGGCTCAATACTCCCCAAGGCATGTAAAATGGACCCTTTACTTGACTTATTCAGCCATAGTCTATATAACACAACACGTGCCTTCCTGGCGTCTGTCACAGACAGGTGTTCATGCCACGTCAAGTAAACACCAAATGTTGCTTTATCTCAATGACGGGCTTTCATTGACACGTCGTAGATATAACGTTTTGCTTTCATTGGGACGTCGTAGATATAGTATTTTGCTTTCAATAGTACGGGTACCCGGGTTCGAAACACAGCGGTGCTGGTTTTTTCGAAAAAGGTATAGGGGCCGGTCGTTCAGAAAGCAATAGCAAACTACTGAACGTAACACTTGCCTAGTACATCAACAGCAACTGAAAATGCTGGTGTTGACTGCAACGTCTTCTTCTTCTTCTTCTTCTTCTTCTTCTTCTTCTTCTTCTTCTTCTTCTTCTTCTTCTTCTTCTTCTTCGTCTTCTTCTTCTTCTTCTTCTTCAACGTTCCGAGCCATTGAGGTTCTTTGCTGCAGATACAATCCGTCTCCATTCGTCTCTCTGGTTGACCTTATCTTGCCAGTCGTTGATTCCAAATGCTTGTAGGTCTGTATATGTATTATCTCTCCACCGTCTTCTTGGTCTACCTCGGGGTCTACGGTAATTTATTTCCTGAGTGTAAGCGAGTTTTGTTTCCCTATTATCTTCCATTCTTTCTATATGCCCCAGCCATTGTAGTCTATTAGCCTTCATGATACCAGTGATTAGCGGGGACTTAAACAGATCATAAATGTCTTTGTTACTTCTTCTTTTCCACTCTCCACTTTGTGTATCCCTAATGGGTCCAAAGATGGGTCTTAAAATTTTGTTCTCAAAGGTTTGTAACAAGGCTTCGTCTCCTATATTATTATTATATTATGCCTATATTATTATTATTATTATTATTATTATTAGTAGTAGTAGTAGTAGTAGTAGTAGTAGTAGTAGTAGTAGTAGTAGTAGTAGTAGTAGTAGTGTCAACGCAAACACATAACATCCACTGTATAGTGAAATTAATAAGGTAAAGAGCAGCATGTTAAACAGAGGAAAGTCGTGGATGGGTCAAGCCGAAGACATTCTTCAATAGGTGTGTTTACTTGAAGCCTTAGAACCTGGCGAGGAGTGGGTACAAATGCCAGCAGAGTTCTGTGCGTCCTTTTCAGTTTGCATCCAGCTTAGCAGAAAATGCACACAATAAAATCCAGTTGCTGTGGAGGCCGAAGTACAGGCGTTGATCTTCAAGAATTCGTTTGAAGGTGATGGTGATGAAGGGTCGGTTGTTCGATGCATGAGAAGTTCATGGGCCTTTACAGCTCAGGCTGGAGTGAGATTTGTGAAGGAAGATTCTTGTGGTTTTGACTTGATCACAAGTAGTCAGACTATGGAAGTCATGGCAGTAAGTAAAACAATTACATAACTCGAGACAGAGACCTTCACTCGGGCATGTTTCATGTTTCCTTAGTGACTCAATAAGTATGCTCATTAAGACAGCGATGAGTCCGAAGACTGTGGTTTTTGTCTCTGATGCGGTCACAGCTTGAAGAAATTAGTTTCATTTTCGTGCCAAGGCATGCAGGTGTCCAAGGAAATGAGCTGGCTGACAGGCTTGCAAGCAAGGCTTCTGTGGAGGGCGGACGAGCCATGGACCAGGCTGATAAACTGAATGTTCTACGAGAAGTAAGTCATTTGCGAGAACCAAGTGATTACTGTGAATCTACATCTTCAGTCAGACTGCGAGAACATCAAGTTAAAAGAGGTGTGGCCAAACAAGAACACTATGCAGGAAGCCAAGGAAGGTGAATAAACCAAGACAGAACTTGTGCCGTTAGCCGCTACACGCTACAGGATTTGCTGAGTAGGGGATCTGAGCACTTATTAATTGAATGGCTCAGATGTGGATGATCTAACTAGCTAACCATTATTAATATTGCTATTATTATTGTTGCATACTGTATAACTTTACAATGCACAACTCGTCCACAGGTAAGCAGGTCACAAAAGATGACCTCCAAAGATTGTTAGGTCAAGTTTATTTGCTAAAAGACCAGGAGAAGAGGGAGTGGAAACCAGAACAGACATCGAGTCCTAGAATCACTTCGGGTAAGAGAAGAATTTGTTGCTAGAACTTCTGTCGATTCGATTTAAGTTCAGTACGACTTGAAGAACTGGAGAAGAGCGGTGACTTAGTTCCGTGTCGCTAAGTAAGCAAACAATCATTCCAAGCTTATTCGTAAGCTCTCCTAGTGTCGTGTGCAAATATTGAGCACTTGTCTGTTGTTCTCTTTGTGGGTTGTTATGACGCTTTTGCAGTTTCGCGGCGTGCAACAGTTTATAATTCTCTACAAGCTTCAGCACAGCGGAGATCAAAGTCTGCCGAAGAATTGAAAGTTTCCCAGAATGCTCCGTGGGGTGGTAGATAGATGCCTACATCAATATAATGCAAAATCCTCACATATCAATACTTAGGCATCCCCATAAGTAAAGATAATCGTCACGTTTTCCTTTTCTTCAATGACATCTTTTCGTTTGTTTGTTTCTTTCTTTCTTTTGTTTTTCTTTCCTTCTTTCCTAGTATACAGTTGACCGTACTACCTGCTTTCTGTTAGTGCCGAATGTTGGGCGGCGCTCACCAAATCCGACACCCCAAACTGTGTCAAGGTCTTCGGGCGTGGGAGCGCAGTTGGGAGGGTACAAGCCTTAATCCATGTGCGAGGAAATGCAACCTAAAGAGCAATCCTGGTCGACAACTGGCCTAGGATGAAAGCTCTGACACGCAGACAGTTAGAACATTGCTTTGCCAATCCGGCAGCTTCTGTAACTTGTATTTTTTCCAGACGTAATTGTGTTACTCTTTCCTCTGGAGTAAAGAAGACGGAGAGAGAGAGAGAGAGAGAGAGAGAGAGAGAGAGAGAGAGAGAGAGAGAGAGAGAGGGGGAGGGGTGGAATCATGCAGCGGGAACAACACATGGTCTCACAATCCAGCCCGGGCTTTGTGCTATGGAGAGGTATAACTCCATTCTACAAACTAGACGGCCATGTGCTAGACTAGTGTTGCTGTTAGTTAGTTAGTTAGTTAGTTAGTTAGTTAGTCGCGGTTCCAACTTCACAGTAATGGGTCGTCCCCATTATGCTCCGTTCCTGGGCCAGCATATATAACACAAAATGCTCCTCACTATGTGAAAAGTGGAATAGACAGGAGTCTTGACAAACCAACAGCCCGCACGCCGCACAGACACACTGGGCATAATGCCACCGTCAGAATGCCAACACAAATGTCCTCCACGTAAAATACAGTTCATCGTTGATGGAAGCGGCAGTCACCAGAAAACCAGCAGCCATGCATTACTGCATTAAAAGTAGAATGGATAGACTTAATTGCCCCGGCATTTATCCCACATGGTTCGGTCCCTTTCGGCAGTGTGGCCAGATGAAAGCATCGCACAAAGCACGAACACCGTAGTTCCAGCGACAACCCCCAGGAGTATCCGTGAAACTGAAAAGGCAATCCAGACAATTCAGCGACCAGCCGACCGCCATCGTTCCGAACATGTAGTTCACGCTACAACAACCGCGGAGAGATGTAAAACCATTCCAAACGAATTTCACAGCTTTCAGTGTCGCGCCACGCACTCAACTCAGTAACAGGGCGACGGAACCATGCACTACCAGTCCAACATGAGGGAACTGCTACTGCGAACCGTAGCCAGAAGCATAAACACTTCAGAGGCTTAAGGGTTCAAATGCCTACCCGCCATGTTGGGGACCGGAAGTCAGACAAATTGCTCAGATACCCTCCACTGCATCTCCCTCGTCGCTTAGCTGCTGACGATACAAGTTCTGTGTTGGCTGACTATGTTATTTGTTCCCTCGATAGTGCTCTTGTCTGGCTTCATCTCTTTCGATTTGTTTGTTCTTGCAGCCTGGTCACAATAATAATAATAATGTTGCTGATAAAGACAATTCAAAGTTTATCCCTTTATCATTATATCAATATCTGTAAGTTATGTTTGATCGTTAGATTAAATAATCAAGTGAGAAGGAACTACAGAAAATGATAGGTGAGTGACTGTAGAAAGGGAAAATCATAGGTCTCAGTTTAAATAGTAAGAAGACATAGTTAATGATAATATCAAAGACAGGGATCATACATAGATGTTAAATTATATCATCACCATAATCATGTGCCATGCCGATAAGCGTGGGCGGTGATGTTTCGCCATCTCACACGTTCACCAGAGTCGTCGATAAGCTCTGTGTTCTTGTCTCTGTTCTTTTCCCTCAATCTTGTCACAACGTTCTCCAATTTACTTCTTCTCATAACGTGTCCAAAAATTGTGACTGTCCATGTCTAATTTCTCTAATCAGTTTACGGTTATCATTTGTTTCTTGTAGGACTTGGTCATTAGTTTTTCTGTCTGTCCATGGTATTCTTTGCATTTTCCTCAGAAACTACATTTCCTCAGTCATCCATACAAAAGTACAGGTTCTATGTAGCACTTCAACACTCTTTTTCTCGTTTCAGTTGATATCTTTTTATTGGTCAGTATGTTTTTCATCTCGCAAAAGGCTACCTTCGCCATGGCAATTTTTGTTCTAATCTCTTCAAGCCATCTCCCATCAGATGTTATGGCTGTACCGATTCACTTGTTTAAGAATATGCCCATTTACTTGTATATTACATTGTGGTATTTCTTCCTTTCTAGTGACGACCATAATCTGTGTCTTCTTACAATTACATTCTAAACCTAGTTGTTCACTGTGTGCAACAACCACATCTACTAAATTTTGCAGGTCCTGTTCATTGTCTGCAATCAAGACTGGATCATCTGCATATCTAATGTTATTGATGCATCGTCCCCCAAAGTTGATTCCTTCCATATCTTCTAATATGTTTCTAATATGTGAATACATAAGACTAGAATATGCAACATAAAAAAGTAATGGAGAAATACTGAAAGTTTGTGACATGAGAATACAATACTAAAACAACAACAACAACATAAAGAACATTATTTAAACAGTGTAAAGTTAGCCGCATACCCTTTACATGACGTAGCAGTCAACCCCAGCATATTTGGGCTGTTTGTGATCTCTTGGCAAGTTTACGTTCAGTAGTTTGCCATTGCGTTATGAACGACCAGCAACCATATCATGTTATAAAAAACCAAACGCAATGCGGTCAGCTGCCAAATCGCCCGCAGCTGTGTTTCGAACGCGGTATGCGGGATTACGAACTTTGTCCGAAATACCCTTCGCCACGGAACCGGCAAACAGTGTAAAGAGTGAGTCCACATAATGTCAATATAACTATGGACACATCCTTCGTTAGCTGCAATAAAAACTTGTCGACACGAAATCTCTTTTAGGTTTGAACATTCTCTTAGCGAAAGCGGATCTATTAGCGAGCTTACAGAGCTTGTGTGTCATATCCTTCCCTTCTCCAAATTTACGTTAATGAGTTACTGGTCTAGATGGGGAGTTATGTTGTCTCTGTGGCTAGCGTGGCATCTCGGGATGTCGTATTATAATGGGATATAAAGCTTAAATGAAAGCAGCTTTAGTGGAGAATAACCCTGGACACCTCCTTTATTTCTTCACATCACATTCTGTCTGATGAGCTCATTAAATTATAATGCTTCCTGTAATACTTCAGTGGCATCGTCAACCTGGTGCATAATATTTGCTCACCCCCATAACGATATCTACATAGCCTGGGAGGAGATACATTAAAATAATTGGAGCACAATTGGTCAAACAATGTAAGAAAAGAACAGGACCAACGATAGGGGATGGGTGGGTTTACACAGTCAAGAAACGATCAAAATGCTCGAAGATTTCTGCAGTAATGATCTTCTTCGATGTCACTATACACCTTTGAGGTTCAGTTCCCATTTTAGCAATATTGTTTCCGCTCTAGTATCACCGCGTTTAAGTTTGCGATGATAAGAACTGGTTACCACTCTTCGTCATAACATAAAGCAGTAGGAACCTCTGTATATTCCAAGTCCTAGCATTTCGTTCCTCTGTGGATGTATGTGCCAGTTTACTTTCTTGCTTGTTTCCTTAATAGACATTTCACACATTTGTGAAAGAAAACAGAAAACCGTTTCATTTGAAAATGGTAGTGCTGGATCTATGTTTACGTGAGCATTCGATGGCTGACGAGCTGAAAATTACAGATCAACTAAACAAGATTTAGTTACTGCGACAGCAAACCAACAAACAGGAGTCACTAACCTAATTTAAATTGGTCTCTTTTCGATTTGGACAGCTAGGACTGTATGAGTTTGGGACTGACAGACATAACTGACCTCACTCTCAGACTAAAGATGACAAACTGAACCTTAGAGAGCAACTGAACCACCGTCTCACATACGTAACCCAAGATGCTCAGAAGGTATGACCCCAGGCAAACTTTACATTTATGCAGAGATATTTATCTCCAGATTTAGCTACTATAAACATGTCCTACCAGCATAAAGGAAAAAACAAACACGTATCAAGACAACACCATCTCCCACTAAACGTAACACACGAGTACAAGTTGTGTACTGAACTTATAACTTACTAACTTTGTCAGGACACAAGAACTTCTATGAAAACTAGCAGTCATGAGCTGACATGACCTATTTGTGCTTCCAATATGAGAAGGCGTACTATGACACTAAGCCGGCTTCGTGGATTAGAGGTTATGACTTTTCTCCGTAATCTCGTATACTCTCGTCGGTAACGTGAGGACGGTGAGAATCAGCAGTGGTTCGAATCGCATAGGTAATTTACGGGGTATGTGAGCCGGCCGCTCAGAAAGCAATGGCAAACTACTGAGCGTAATCTTGCCAAGAAATCAACATACAGCTGAAAGATGCTGGTGTTGACAGCGATGTCCTGTAAAGGATATACAAAAAAAAAAAAAACCAAAAAAACTGTGACACACCGCTAGGTTTGTCTTAGTTTATGGACAGTTTATATTTCATTGTATTTGTTTGCATTTTTATTATACTGTATTCAACGGAGAGATCCTTGTTTCCGTCAAGAAACTCTAACCTGCACAGTTCGCGCCGACTGCAGTAACCAGGCGGCCTTTATTCCTCATGCTCAAGACCCCTTATCCTAGACAGCAAGGTGCTTTAGACAGTAGATGACAGTTTTTGTTGTTGTTTTTTTTTTTGACAGTCCTCAAATACGATATTTGAGTAGTCGGATAAAAGCGGGAACAAGCCCATTTGCATGCCGAGACAGAAAGTAGTAGCTAAATGGAGAAGGGTGAGTTATTACACGGAATAATTGACTGTGACCTAGCCCAACACTTCTTCGAGTGTGCGCAGGACTGCGAAATGGTTAAGATATATGTTTATTGAACATTATTTAGTTGCCGTTAAAATCGGAGGATGACTAACATTTCCCTAGAATGTAACAAGTAAAGACCATTTGGATGTATCTAACGGTTCACCTGATACACCGAGTTAAAAGCTGTAGCTAGGAGCAACTCTTATGTTTTGAGCTTCCTTGGCGTGCAATGCTTCCGCGAAATCTATACATTTCATGTATAATGAAAAATATCTCAAGTCATGGGAAATACATAACTGTGGAAGGGCAATTTAGTTCTTTTTACTTTCCTAGTCGTTTCAGAATCTGAGAATCGTAGATGTCGTTTTGGTTTAGTTCGGAGGTCATTTCCTGTCTGTGCCTTACTGGATCGCCGGAATGCTTTCGGCTGAAATGTTTTGTCAAAATGTCAATATGCCTCCCATCCAAAACACCCTTGAAACAAATCTTATTGTTTTATTCTTCACGTCTTTTTTGTCTTGTTTTGTTTGTTTGTTTGTTTCGTTTTGTTTTGTGTTTTGTGTTTTTGTTTTACATTTTCTACACTAACCACTCTTATAACTTCATCATCACCGAGTTGCTCGGATTTTGGGCTACGTTTGAAGAGGCCTAGCCTTGCTTGATATGGTGTCTGAAGTTATATAACACGTCTATGGCTGTACATGTTTTATGTTTACTTCTTTTACGATAACTCTGCGGGAATGGAGAGACACTTGCAGTTGGTGTAGACGTGTGATGCTATCATAGACTGAAAATATTACACGGGACTGATTCAAATTCATATGACAACATCATGGAAGAAAACGAATATCGGAAGATGCTAAGAGAAAGACACAAGTGAAGGCTGTCGAGAATTAAGATATCCATCAAAGAACACAAGCATTGTCCAGACGTGCAAAGATCTGACATGGAGACACAAACAACACTCAAGGGAGCCAAAGACGACATACATCATTGGTGAAGCATGCTTACTAAGTTTCATCCCACGGCTGAGTCATCCTAGCATGATCATCATGACATGATACCACCACACCAGTATTTGGCTAGACGACTAGCCCTCTATCCTGGCAAGGTATACTATATGTTTACCAAGTTGTGCGCTTCCTGGCAAGGTGTACTGTATGTTTACCAAGTCGTGTCCTTCCTGACAAGGTATTTTGTATGTTTACCAGGTTATGTGTTTCCTAACGCTCTAGAGAACGGAACTAAGCTCGTTTCTCGGCTAAAAATATAACACGGAATGGCGTGCTGGTAAGCTAGCGCACTATCGACTATGCCATAAGAGCCCAAGTTTACTGTACCTTATGTTTCTGATGCTCACTAAAATATCGACGAGTGTGAAATTTTCCGCCATCGTCTCTGCTCGAGGAAAGAAAGCTTGATGCTGCACTTTCTAGTAGCGAAGGGCATGCAAGGCACTAGAATACGGCAGACACAGTTCTGGGAACGGAGTAACCACCGGGATAAGTCGATAACTCGTCACATGATTAGAGCAGGGCGCACACTAGTCCTAATAATTGCTATCAACGGTGATTTGACAAAACTACCCTATATTGTAAATTTATTATATTAAATTATACCCCGAATGCCACAAAACTATGTGGATATGGGGATTAAAGAAACACCTCAACATTATCTTCGCAAGAATTAATGTATGAGCAGATAAAAACTGTGGAACAGTCTTGAAATGTTCTAAATCTTCATACCGGTGTTCTAAACACCATTGAGGCATGTTAACTTTCGGCATAAGCCTAGCGAGGGATATGCCATCAACATTAACTGAAAATGATTGACTGATTGATCAACCTATTTAAGAATCTGCATTATAACATTCCGGGTAAACACATATATTATCTGTCTCCTGCAACAAATGTCGCAGTGTGTAGATGACTGATCTATACAAATATTAAACTAGCACCATATGCCCGATAATTCCAGGCCAAAAAAGCGTCCTTGACTTAGTTTGTTTTTGTTTTAATGACGTGGCACTTGTATGACAGGCTACAATCAAAAGTCAAACTTAGGTATTTTAACCTATGACTTGTTTCAGCTTCCTGCTGATTTACAAATATGCTTAGGAAAGCCTGGCTTCCCACCATCTTATACTGGCTTTCCCTGGGTTCACCACTGAATTGGTCCGTTCACAAAACTCCACCATTTTTTGCAAAGTCCTTTGTTAAAATTGATCATGTCTTGCCAATTGAATCCAGTCCGATTAAGAAAAATCACAGTCTGCAAGCGTCAATGAGCTTTGGCCAGTTTTGCTGTATGTATGTTGAACAGCACCAGTGATAATGGCTGTCCCTGAGGATTCCTGGGCACATATGCAGTGCTTCCGATATCCACGTTACAAAGCGAAACGCCACTTCTCTCTCCATCAGTGCAGCAGTGATGCAGTTGACCAGCCAAGGGTTGACGTCATCATCCATCACGCCCGTCGTAAGATGTGTGAAGCCTACGTCATTATAGACACCTTTAAGACCTATCTATACAGCGACTGTTTCTTGCTTTCTGTGAAATACCTCATCAACATCGTATACAAATGTTCCAGCATTATCCCCTGTAGCATTCATTGACCCCTAGCTGCCAACAGAGTCCGGGAACATACGTGTACTCTCCAGACGTGCACCTCACTTTCTTAGCTAATAATCTTCCTAGCAGTTTGCCATTTGTATTCTGCAGACTGATGACCCTGTTACTGTAAAGTTGTAAAGGATCTCTCCCATCCCTTGGCTTAAGATAAATGTGTAACCTGTCCTCCGGTATAATGGAAGTCTGTAGACTAACTCCTTGGAGTACCTGGCAACACAGTGTATTTAATCACCACTCAGCTACTTATTGTGACCATACCGTACGCCATCAGGTCATAAAGTTGATACCTCTTTATATCTCTTTCACACAGAAGCTCATCGTACACGTTGTCATGTACAGTACACTGATGACTACTTTCTCAAATCAATTGCAGTGCATTTCTATCCACTATATTTGAATGATATAACTGCTGATGAATGCATGCCACTTCTCCTTGTCAGTCTTTAAATTCTGCCTGGTGAATACTGGATGGCTGGTGTTTTTCGGCTGACACTCTTCCTGGTTATCTGTCGGTGTAAATAGCATCATTGTTCTTATGTTCTCCCCCTCCATTCACCATCCCCTACCACATCAATCACAAAGTCCTCCGATGTGTGCTCCTTGTCTTCTCCGGCCAGTCTTGAATATGTTATTCGTTCTTTGTTTGTCTTGAAGTTTACCTTACACGTCGTCATCATTTGACCGGTTTTCTTGTCGTTTATCTCCTTCTTTTAGTGCTCCACAGACAAGCATATAGAATACATGATATATGAAAGTGCTTCAGAGCTTCACTTGTCTGACAATTTGCCCCTTTGAGATAAGTACGACAAATGGCAGGTGATCACTCTCTTGTGCTCGTGGAACATTCCAGTCTGAGGGTGTATCAGTACTAGACATTATAGAAAGATCTATGGTTACATCCAAATCGCCAGGTCTAGTTGTTAATTTTTTATCACGGCCATTATACAACGCAGTGTGACAGGTGCTGAGTGGTGCTGCCAGGCCCTTCGTAATACCCTGTCTGTTTTCTGTTAGATTTTCCCACTCTTTTGGTTGAGCGTTGAAGTTTCCACTTATTCAACACATTCCACCAGAATAAACCATCATTGATTGGAATTCCCACTTCATCTCATAACGGTTTTGGTCTGCATGCACGTAAACATTAAAGATCTTCTTTCCGATGTGTTGTATAAATAGTTGGAACTATGCCCTGTACCTCAACCCCATGTGTTGTATAAATAGTTGGAACTATGCCCTGTACCTCAACCCCATGTGTTGTATAAATAGTTGGAACTATGCCCTGTACCTCAACCCCATGTGTTGTATAAATAGTTGGAACTATGCCCTGTACCTCAACCCCATGTCTGCTGTATGCATTTGTATCAATTTGTCGATGATTTATGCTTGACATACATTGCCAGGCCCAGGTTATTTGGTTCACACGGATTAATGTAGCAATCATATCCTGAGAATTTCATGTTTGTTTCATCGTTTACGTTGATCTCCTGAATCACAAGGATGTTGTAATCATACATCCATCTTTGTAATGTGTGTCTTTATTGCTACACGCTTCGAGAGTTCCTAATGCCGCTATGAATGAGCTTTAAAGCTAGTCTGTAGCCTTGCTTCTTATTCTTCACAGCCTGACAGTCTTTCTTCTTATTCTTTGCTTGCCATCTCTTCTCTTTCTTTATCTTTTCTTCTACCCTCTGACAACGACCCGGATCTCTTCGTTATCGACCATTTTGTCACAGCCACCCACAGTTCTTCGTAACCTTGAACTCGGGGTGCCGATTTCCGACACAGCTTCAAACGAACAACGCAGATAACAGGTCAGATTATCTGCAGACATTGCCCAAGCCCACACAAATGATACACAAATACTCACTATACAGGCAGCTGAGTACCCACACTCTTGTAACCTGAAGGAAATGAGTGAAGGCCATGTTATAACCTCCAAGCTAAGCATCCACAAAATGTGCAGGTAAGCACTCTATCAAAGCCCACACACACTGCAGGCAAATATCAACACAACATGGAGGTGAACACCTCGTTAAAACTCACATAACCTGCTGGCAAACATGCACACATTGCCATATAATGAGTGCAGGCACGAATGACGTCATATGAAGTAGAGAGAAAACCTCGACGCCAAATACGATATAAAACTAAGAGACGCGTTGGAAACACAAGAAACGTCACAGAGCGATTAGCCCAACATTTAGAGACATCCAAACTTGCACTGCTTTCTCGTTTCCATTTCCCCACAAGTCTGCCGTTGTTGGGCTAATCGCTCTGTGACGCTTCTTGTGTTTCCAACGCGTCTCTTAGTTTTATATCGTATTTGGCGTCGAGGATTTCTCTCTACTTCATATGACGTCATTCGTGCCTGCACTCATTATATGGCAGTATGCCCCCCTCCCCTTTAAAATGATTAAATCATTTTCTGAATCGCGACCAATTAACCTGACACATAGCAGTGCAGACATAATGAGTCATATCTATGCTTGTAAGACGTTATGGCCCCCTATTAATCACACACACAATTTAAAAAAAATATTATTCGACGGGCACGCACACCTGTCTACAATCCCGAGGTAGACGTCGTGTAGACAACCCATGGGAAGGCTGTACTAACTAACTATAACAAATTAGTCCATCATTTGTCAATTCTGACAAGCGTCTCCAAACTTTAGCTAAATAACCGGAGTAAGGGGACGTGTGTGATTCACAGGCGCCAAGTCGTCAATACTAGTGAACGCTCTATCATTGTCGCTGAATTATTTATCCACTGCTAGGTCCGTATCGGATATATATAAAGGTGAGGTGTTCTGTCTTCGTTGTAGATATAGTGCAATCGTATTAGCGTTGAGACTCTTATAGCATCGATCTGTTGCCTATCAACGAGTTGGTTTGTGTGCAATACAATAGCACTTATTCTCTATCTGTGGCGTAATCATAATGTGGGGTAACCTTCTAGATATCGCACCTGGATATGTTGATAGTGATCAAGATAATAACCTAATTATCAGCAATATTAATTAATCAATTATAACAACCAAAGAACGTAAACACTTAATTATACTAAATTTAAATCTTGTGAACAATCTAATTAACCTAATACACATTATGAATTGTTCATAATATTATACTAATATAACTATATCACCCTCTATACTACTATGCTACTGTTCATCATTCCATTAAAATTGCGGAATTGTTAAATGTCACCTTTCTATCACTCGCCAGTGTCCATATATACATATATATAATTACTATTTGTAATTTCAAAACCCACATGTTCTAAATGAAATAACATTGTCATAAAACCATACACAAACGCAATCCTTCCGAATTCAAATCGTGCTCTCGAAAGTTCGTTGACCATAAAGAACCAAATCGCACCATCTTAGTATCTGACGTATGCGGAAAAATTAACAGCTTCATCATGCCGCATCTCATGTCACATCATGTCTCTGCCAAAGACCGAAAATAACAATATATGTATACAACTGAATAATACTATGACAAATATAGTAATTTGTTGTTTGTTGTGGAACCTGCCATCTAATCGGGTGTATTTGCAATACAAATCAATCGGCCTAAATAACTAACATATACTGAACGTAGACAACTAATAATAAACAAACTGTTGAGTAGAAGATCTAGAGTCGACTAAGAAGATCAGCTAAATTGTTGTCCTTGCCTTGAATGTGACAGATATCAAATTCAGAGTCTTGTAAGAGGAGTGAAATCTTTAAGAATATGTACCGAAGTAGACCATAAATATAAACAGAATATTTGGACTCAACAAGAAAGTTCTACCGAGTAAATATCTATATAATTTATCAACGCTCTCTATTATTGATATAGTTAACAACACGTGTCCGAGAATTAGAGAACCGGAAGTACTTTACCAAGATGAATCGTAAAAGTATAACTGAGATAGTGTGACAAATTCTAACAAAGTTTGGCTTCATATCAGCGAAATGTGGAACAACTTATTTTGTAAGACGTGTCAGTAGTGAAAAATATGCTGATATAATTAATTAATACTTTCATTCTTTTTTTTTTTAATTCTTTACTCGTGTTTTCTTCCTTTCAACCTA
The DNA here is from genome assembly GCA_963921405.1 of Cepaea hortensis. Lineage (NCBI taxonomy): Eukaryota > Metazoa > Mollusca > Gastropoda > Stylommatophora > Helicidae > Cepaea > Cepaea hortensis. The sequence continues at coordinate 61,783,460 of OY992883.1, forward strand.
TGGTGTCTCTTTCCTGTATGTATGCCAATAGCTGTACATTTGAACTTTGTTGACTTGAATAATGTTATAGTTTTCACTCGTGTGTATACAGTGTAACGCATACGCTGTAATGAGGTATGTTTGGTAGATCTGCACCAGAAGTAAGCCAAATATATAGAGTAAGTATTAATTTAGCCAGTCTATAAACTTTTTCCTGGCTTGTGTACAAATTTTCTTGACTTGCGAGTGAATGTTTGGTATATGTAGTTTGATTCGTGTGAACACGTTTGCAATATGTTTCTTGACTTGTGCGTAAATATGTGTAATGGCACATGTAAAATAAATCTTCGTTGGTGCGTAAATGTTCATAACGACGCAGTCAACCTGGGATAGGGTTGATTTAACCAAGGTCATGATCTGGGCAATAAATATTGTTACAACATCCCACTGCCACTGTTTAGTGGACCGTATCTGTTGTTTGTTACTAGTGTGTATAACTTTTGTTCTCTTTTTGTGATGTTTTTGAATGGTGTCATTTGTCGACATTTGAGGTTTCCTGGTTGTTTGCTTTTGTTTCTCACTTACACTCACAGAATTAAACTTATTTAATGGAGAATTCATTTTCCTGTGTTCGGATATTTTTTTACTTTGCGAGTATTATGGTGCACACATTTTTGTACCGTTGTGTTGTCTCTCTTTTGTATTGCACCGTGTTTGTTAACAGTTGATGTACCCTGTATCAATTGTGCATCTTCTTCTTCTTGCGTCATGTGAACTAGGGTTCTTGTGAGTGCCTTGTCCGGTTTGTGTTCGATGGTCACTCCTTGAACGTAATCTTTGACATGAAAGATATTACCAATTATCAACCCAGCACATGGGTTTGGTAATACTGCTGCACACACTTTACCTTCATATTATGGGCATTTTATCATGACCCATGCGGTCCTGTATGTTTCTATTGTACCCCAAAATGTTCTGCAATAAATGTTATCATGTGTGAAGTCTTTTTTGTTTACTAGTTTGTGACTAACTCCCGCCTTATCAGATCCTGTGTCTCTAAAACAGGTTGTTGTTTGTGAACCATTAACCCACTATTGATGGATCACAATATTACCTTTATGAGTGCATACTCATATATATATATATATATATATATATATATATATATATATATATATATATATATATATATATATATATAGTGGTCTGATGTGAGACTAACATCATCATTATGACCTTCCTTACCTGCTTTGTTATCGTATGTCTGAATGATAGCTGCATGTGTGTCCTCTATATCATCAGAATCGCTACTGGAGAACATATACGCAGTACGTGCTTCTTTCCAAGTATTTCTCATCGCGCATGAATTACTGGTATGCCTGTACGCCCGACAAGAAAAACATTTAACACTCCTCTTGTAAGAGCCATACTTACTTCTCTTCTTTGCCGTGATGACTCTCAAATATGCAGCATTGCCCGGATGTTGTTCACACATTTACAAAGACCCGTGAGACAGTTTACAATATTGACATCGTATGAAGTGACCCTTTCTAGGTCTGCCGGAATTTTTATTCGTGTTCTTATATGGCCCTCTGTTTCTATTTGGAAATTTCCTAAACTTACCATTGTCTCTGTGATTCTGGATTCTGGCGCTAGCCCCTATCACAAGTTCTGGTTGTGCACATTCAGCAAATATGTCACGGTGGGCGTTATAGAAAGATTCACCCAGTGACTCCATCTCACTAAGTGACTTACATTTATTCTCTACGAGGAATACAGACATAGCTTCATGTACAGCAGAAAGAAGTTTGTCTCTTAGTATCAGATCACGGATCTTGTCGAAATCAGAACCAACGTCTGCTGCTCTTAACCACTTGTCAAAGCAAGAAGAGGTCTCAGACACGAAGTTGAAAAAACGGTTGGTTCGCTTTAGGAGATAGTGTCTTGAACTTTGTACGCAACCCAGCCTCGTCCAAAGAAAAATGTGCAAGGATCCTATCTCGCATGTATTTATAGTTGGTTCGCAAGTTCTCAGGAAGCAACTCAATCACCTTTAAAGGTTCCAATGCAAGATGTCGATGGAATAAGATTGGTAAATCCTGTTCCGGAATTTTATAGAATTTAGCTAGCACCTCAAAATTAGTAATCCAGGAACTAACAATTTCACTTTATTGGAAATTACGAATAAGTCCTTGGTACTTCTTAACTGGATCATTATGCTTTGCCTGTATTCTTTCTCGTTATATCTCAGCTTTACGATCCATTTCCAATGTCTTAAAATTCACATTACCTTCAAGTTCTTTGTCTTTTAGAAATGCGTCGGCTGCTAGTTTCTCCTTTTCAAATGCTAGTTGCCTTTCCTTCATTTCTGTCTCTGCCGCTAATTGCCTTTCTTTCATCTCTCTTTCTGTTGCTAATTTCTCTTTTTCAGCCGCTATACTCTCCCTTTCCAATGCTAATTCTTATCTTTTATCGCCATTTCCTTCTCTTTTAATTCTTTCTGAAATGCAAGCTCCTTATCCTTGCTTTCCTTCTCCGCTGCTAACTTTCCTGCTCCTTCTTCCCGCTGCTGAGCCTGAAACTCTTTCAACTCCTATTTCGCTCACGCCCTGAGTTCGGAACCTGTCAGACCAGATTTCTCGCCCATATTCATAAAGTCTTGTAGTGTCGACATGTTGTGCTAACTGAGCTATAACTAATCTAGCTGAAATAAAATAGCGAAGTGCAAAGGAATCGACAAGATGCAAGTACGTTGACAACAGAGTAGAAGATATATCAAAATACAAATGTTGAACGAAATTTCAACTCCAAAATTAACAATAATGTAGAACAGAACAACACCAGAAAATTAGCAAACTTAGCGCGAATAATACCGTCCTAACCGTTACGATATATAAATACACGAAAATAGTACGAAAAATATATTCCGTATAAAGGATATAAGAACACAAGACAACTAACAGTTACGAGAAAACAAGTGACATGTAACGTAAACACATATCTATTCTCATAAAAGAAAATAAACACTGACTAGTGATACAAAAATAACAAACGATATGACTACTACGACACAATAGACGTACCAACGAATCGTAAGATCGTGACAAAAAATTTCGTATCGAGATGACGATCGCTAGTATAACGTATTTCTATGCTAAATAACAAGTTTATCCACCACAGAAATAGCCCTCCAACCGCCCGCGTCGTCAATGAAACGATGAATCGTCCATCGTTAAATAATATGTATTAACACACCCAACTAGATAACAAATAACACAACAATCAACAAATATACTGGCCTTATGTAGACGTGATGCCTTGAACAAGTTGACGTTGAAATGGGTATCTGAATATTAATGATACCACCGGTGACGTGATGTAGGTGTGTCGTTGAATTTCATGACAAAATAATGCGTGAGACAATGTTCCGAGAAGTGTGTGATGTCCTATATAGTGTAGCTACTCCTGTCTGATATGTAGACCAGTCCCGATGTCCGTGTAGTTGAGATGAATATACGTCCTGTGGAAGTGAACTCGTCTGCGCTGATTTCCAGTACTTGAGGCGTCAGTATACCGTACCGAAATGTAGTTTCGGTAGTACTATGTGGCACCGTGGCAACGTGCCCGCTGTTGCGGATAAATTATAATAAACAGCGTTGATGTCACTGGTTAAGGTGTGGACTTTACGATGATAGATACCTGGGCTGCTCAGTACGTATGGTGGTGAAATGTGGAACAATTCTTGATACTGATCACCATCGTGCTTCTCGTATGTAAGTTAATGCAAACGTCAACATGTCCATTGGGAATTCCATGGAGGGAAGTGTCCGTGTGAAGGATAAAGTCATCCATCTTCTGTTACCTGTCGATATGGGTATCCAACTGCTTCAAAAATCAAGTCCAAGAGGTGTGTATATACGTCGCGACTGTACAATGGATGTGTGGTGGCAGACACAGTATAATTCCTCACGTACGAATAAGAAAAGAAATTTACACACACATAATTGTTGACTTTGGGGTGTGTTGATGTTTTGGCAAGTGTATAATGGTGGTTACTGGCTGAAAGTTGCTGACATTCCCGTAATACGAGTCCTCCATGTGTAGTTGAGCACTCAGTTAAACATCTGCAGATGCAGAAAATGCCCACTCAATCATCTTGCAGTAACTTAACAATCTAACTATGCTTTGATTGGAAACACATTAACGTCAAATGTGGCTCCATAAAGCAGGGAAACAATGCAACGTTTCAACCAAATGCTTTATCAACGAATAAAAAGAACAAAAGTTAACTACGAAGACATGCACAACTTATCTGGCATGTCTACCGACGTCTCTCGTTTAGTCCGTCCTCTGACACATTACATAAAAACCGCACAGCAGTACTAATTCAACACACGTCGCAAAAAAGTCACTTCTGTCATTAAATTCGTACTTCAACAACAGCAAATCCTTGTATTTACAGTAAAGAAGTGTCTGTGCATGACACCCACCCACACCACATCCATCAATGTTGAACTGCAAAGTTTTACTTTTTTAGACTTTAACTTGCTCTTAAAATGATGCCATGTTCAATCAGATATTATTTTAAATAACAGGTGGATGTCCTCCGACCCCAGATGAGAACACTGTCTGCACGTGGACTGACCTAGATTCCATTCCTGTAGATGTCAAGGCCAAGTCACTCTGTGGTTGGAAAGACACATGCTGTGGCTGTCAGAGCAGGAAGGTAACAAGGATATAGAGTCATTGAAACACAGTCAGGCTTACATATGTTGGCACTATGGGCCTCTTATGCAGTCTTCTTTCTTCGGTTTTAATTGTTAGTTAGTTAGTTAGTCGAGGTTCCAACTTCACGGCAACGGGTCGTCTCCATTATGCTCCATTCCTGTGCCAGTGAACACCACACAAAATGCTCCCCACTGTCCAATGTGAAAAGTGTAATAGACAGGAGTCTCGGCAATCCAACAGCCCGCACAGGTACACAGTGCATAATGCTGCCGTCAGAATGCCAACACAAAATTGATCGACGAAAACCACAGTTCATCGTCGATGGACTCGGCAGTCACCAGAAAGACCTCATTGTACGGTTTTAAATAACCGTACACATCTTGCATACAGCTCCACTTATTGGTTTTGACATTGTAGAAAACGTCGGGCCTCTGATCACTACTTAGGATCGAGTTATAACCTGCATGGATTCGTTAGTTTGTAAAAATCAACATCTAGGATTGTTATATATATATACTACTACTACTACTACTACTACTACTACTACTACTACTACTACTACTACTACTACTACTACTACTACTACTACTACTACTACTACTACTACTACTACTACTACTACACTACTACTACTACTACATTGGCACCTTGCCGTCTTGTCAGACGATAGTATGTGCTTTAAAAAGGCATAATAACTACAACCCATGGCGGTGGCGAGTGTGGCTGATAAGGCAAATTCGTGCTGCAAATGTCCGTTCACAGTGGGTGCATGCGAACATTGTCTCTCCATAGCACAAAGCCTGGGCTAAAATATAGAGATCATGTGTTGCCCATGCAGCATGATCCCTCTCTCGGCCTGCCTAGTTCACTCCAGAGGAAAGGTAACACCCCTACATCTGGAACTCGGTTCAGAATACTGCGGGTGTTGGCACGGGGAAAATCTGAAGCAGTAATAAAAGAGGACTAGCTGCGTTTATCATGCAGGGGTTGATGTTCGGAAAATGGAGAGGCCAGTGATGATTGAGGGAAAATCAATTTTCCCCCTATTGGAAAGGCATTATTCTCCTCCTCATGTCGTGAGGACTATGCCCCCCCCCCCCACCCCTGTTGTCATTCGTCATCGTTTATTAAAATAACCAATTTTCTATCCACTGAAGAAATTTTCAGCCCAATGAAGAAATTTGCAGCCCAAATGAAGAAACACCGTTTCCCGTAGAAAATATGTGCCAAACAATATTGCTATACCCACAGAAACAAGTGAAAAAGAAAATGGAAAAAGAAAAATAGGGAAAGAAAGAAAGAAAGAGAGAGAGAGAGAGAGAGAGAGAGAGAGAGAGAGAGAGAGAGAGAGAGAGAGAGAGAGAGAGAGAAAGAGAGAGAGAAAGAGAGACTGAAAGACAGAAAGAAAGAGGGAAGGTGAAGTGATTATAATACAAAGGTGGATCACTTAAACCTGACCTCATCGGGCCCCATCACTTCAACATATGATGCAGTCCCTCCTTCCTATATTGACATAGTATGTCTCTCTCACTCCTGCCTTATCTAGAAGAATCATTCTCATGCTCTCCAAACTCTGCCTCTGAGAATATCTGGCGGCCATAAGCAAGAGTGATGGCATTTCTCCCCCATTTATTCTCCTCTCCCGTTTAAGTGTATAGTCAACGTCACATCATATTTATAATGTATACCACATTATAATCATGTATTTATAATGAACTAATTATTGATTCTTTATGCATGAATACCCATACAGAAAAAAAACAGTCTTCTCTCATCGTATAGACAAAGAAATTATACAAGATTCTCCAGAAAAGTATCCCCATAAAAGAATACAAGTAATGTTCTAGAAATTAGCAAGGTAGATCTTTTCCCAATCATTGTTTACACGGGAAGACTGAATAACTGGGAAATAGGAATATCATTCCTTATAAAGGGCATGAAATGACCAGAAATACATCTCTTCATTATCTCCCTAAGTCAAAGAAAATGCACTTAATTGTTCAAAAATTTTCTTTACATATGCACAAAGAAAACAAACTCTAATATAAATCTAGATATACTAGCTTTAAGTTTACTTTGGTTTCCAACTTACCCATTAAACCATCATGAATTTAAACTACAGAACATCACAACAACAACAGCCGAACTGACCACACGTCTTGTTCCATCATTTCATCTCTGGTTACTGCACCTCGACCCACCACTTCTGCCGGCAATTGTTGATCTCACCTATTAAGGTCTTAGTCAGATCTGACAGGCCTTAGTCAGATATGACTGAGCTACCATATGACAGTATACGGCGCTACCTGCTTTCTGTTAGCGACAAATGTAGGGCTGCGCTTGCCAAATCTGACACCCCACATTGTGTCAACGGCTTCGGGCGGAAGAGCGCAATTGGGAGGGTACAAGCCTTATCCTGCTGTGAGGAAATGCAACCTATAGCTAAATGTCAAGGCAGGGCAGACCAGTCCCTAAGCCTTGGTTGGCAGCTGGTCTAGGATAGAAGCTCCGACAGGCGGACAGTTAGAGCATTGCTTTACTGATCCGGCAGCTTCTGTAGCTTGTCTTTTTCCAGATGTATAGGTGTTACCTTTCCTCTGGAGTGAACTATGCAGGCCGAGAGAAGGATCATGCTGCATGGGCAACACATTGTCTCTATATTTTAGCCCAGACTTTGTGCTATGGAGAGGCAATAACTCCATCCCTGGTTTTAACCGGTCTCGGAACTAAAGCGAGAGGTAGCAGTTACGGGCTATAAGTCCATGTCAATTGGCGTAGACATGGGGCGCCACGCGTTGCCTCTGACGGTGGGAGACACTTAAAGGTCTCAAGCTGGGCAGCCCACGGCCAATTGAGTGCTGATCCACCACAGCCTGCCTGCTTCAATGGGTGCTTCGGGCAAGGACAAAATCTGAATCGCAGGCTGTGATACAAATGCACCAGGTATTACTAAACAGAAAAATAGCAATCGCTAGCTACGGTTTGCAACCCGGAATGTAAGAACCAGGTGTCCAGGATTTTGCACTGACTTGACGGATATTGTTGATGTGGAAAAAAAAACATCTGTGATTGATGCCGAACTCAATCGTCTTAACATTGATATTGCTAGCCTGCAGGAGATTCCCTTCGCTGATGAAGGGTCACTCAGGGAAAACAATTACACCTTTTTATGGAATGGTAGATGGCTGGAAGAATAAAGGCAACATGGTGTGGGCTTGCAGTGAAGAATTCGCTGCTGGGAATGATTGAAATTCCAGCTGGAGGTAATGAAAGACTATTATGCCTGCGCTTGGCAATATCTTGTGTTTTTGCAACCATTATCACTGCATATGCACCGAAAATCGCTTTCTATAATGGTGTGAAGGATTCGTTCTATGAGGAGTTAGACACTATGATCTAAAATCCGACTACATTTATATGGTCGGTGATGTCAGTGCTCGTGTGGGCAAGGACTCGAATTCATGACCAGTGTGCCTTGGAAAATACAACATAGGTCGCATGAATGAAAATGGGCAAAGGCTGCTGGAGCATTTCACCAGAAATGGCCTGTGCATTACAAACTCCTTTTTAAAACAAAATGGCTGCATAAGGTCACATGGAAACATCCAATATCCTGTGATTGGCATCAGCTGGACTTCATCATCGCACGGAGACAACATCTGAACCATACATCAATAACTCGAAGATACCACAATGCTGACTGTGGTACGGATAATTCTTTGGTTGTTACAAGGGTTAGACCGAGACCAAAGAGAATCTACGCAGGTAAACACAAATTTAGCCCCAGGATTAATATTATTAACACCCACGATCCTAATATGTGCTGTGAGTTTCAACAGAAAATTGAAGACGTTTTCACTGATACATCAGAAAATTGTACAGCAAGTGAAAAGTGGGGTAAAATTAAGGAAACTCTTTATAAAACAGCGGTAGGGGATTACGGCATTGTGGATCATAAGAGGGGGGACTGGTTTGCGGCACATAGCCAGACACTGCAGCCCTTGATTGATAAAAAGAAGATAGCACTCTTAAGAAACAATGAAAGAACACCGCGTAACACTCTCAGCGAGCTGAAGCAAGCTTAGGAATGATGTGCAAAAGGCTGCCGTGCAGTGTGCAAATGACTATTGGATACAGTTATGTGAGTCCATTCAAAACGCAAGTGATAAGGGAAACATCAGAAGCATGTATGAAGGGATAAAGAAATCCTGTTGTCCAATTATCAAAAGAAGTGCACCACTGAAAACCTCGACTGGAGAAATCAACACAGATAAGAAACAGCAGATGGATAGATTGGTAGAGCACTATTTAGAGCTTTACTCAAGTGAGACCAAGCTAGCGGATAATGCCCTCAACGCCATAGAGGCCCTGCCAACTCTTGACCACCTGGACACACTTCCCACCAAAACAGAAGTTAAGTGTGCTATAAATGAACTTGCATCTGGCAAGGCTCCACGTAAGGATGGGATTCCAATAGAGGTTATCAGCAGTGGGCAAGATACATCCACTCTACAGATCCACCAGCTAATAGAGCTATGCTGGTGAGAAGGACAAGTCTCACAGGATTTCAAAGATTCAAGCATCATAACGCTATACACGTTCAAGAGCGATCGAAGCGACTGTAACAACTATAGGGGTATCTCACTTCTTTTATTGTTGGGAAAGTATTTGCCAGAATTGTTCTGCGCAGACTTCACGTCCTGGGAGATCAAGTCTACCCCGAATCACAGTGCGGCTTCCGTCAGAACCGGTTCACCATTGATATGATATTCTCATTGAGACAAAAGCAAGAAATATACCGGGGAAAAAATCAACAACTGTTTATTGCCTTCATCGACCTCACAAAGGCATTTGATTTGGTCAGTCGTGAGGGTCTGTTCAAGGCACTAAAGAAGATTGGCTGACCACCAATTCTTCTGTCCATTGTGGAATTGTTCCACACAGGCATGAAGGGTATAATCAAGTTTGATGGTGCAACTTCAGAAGTGTTTTAAATCAAGACTGGAGTTAAGCAAGGTTGTTTACTATCCCCAACCCTCTTTGGAATATTCTTTTCACTTCTACTGAAATATGCCTTCATGATCACGATGCCGGTAAATGCATTCAGTCACGCTCAGATGGCAGCCTCTACAATGCTCAGAGATTGAAGGCCAAGACCAACATTAGGAGGGTACTGATCAGAGAGCTGCTTTTTTGCAGATGATGCTGTAATTACGACCCACTATGAGGAAGAATTACAGCGAATATTATCTTCATTATCCAATGCTTGTTCTGAATTTGGTTTCACAATTAACAAAAAGAAGATACAGATTATGTCACAAGATGCACATGGGGTACCGTCAATCTTTATTGGCGACACCGAACTAGAGATAATAGACCATTTTACATATCTAGGATCAGAGGTAAATAGCAAATTATCCCAAGATCAGGAAATCAACATCAGGATTGGTAAGGCAGCAACAACAATGAACAGGTTAACAAAAAGAGTCTTGGAGAATAGGAAGCTTACTGCCAAAACGAAAGACCTTGTCTACCAAGCCTTTATCCTTAGTACTCTTCTTTATGTCAGTAAAACCTGGTCAACTTACTCACACTAAGAAAAACGTTTAAACAGCTTTCATATGCGGTGTCTGCGAAGAATACTTGGTATTAAGTTGCAAGACAACATCACAAATACTGAAGTATTGGAAAGATCAGGTTGTGTGACGGTGTGTTCCAAGCTCAGTCTTTGTAGCTTAGATGGACAGGACACGTTAGGAGGATAAATAATGGTAGTATACCAAGGGACATCTTTTTTTTTTGTGAATTACAGAAGGGCAAGAGATCTCAGGGTCGGCCTCTGCTACGATACAAAGATGTGTGTAAGCGGGACATGATTGATACATGCAATGATAATGCACATTGGGAGCAAGTCGCCGCTGAACGTGTTGTATGGAGGGCAACTATCAGAAATGGAATACAGACAAAGGAGAAAATGATTGCAGATAGAGCATACACCGAGCGTGTGAGACGTAAGATGGTGCATGATGGTGGAAATGACTATGTTTTCACATGCATCCACTGTGGACGAAAATTTTCAGCGCGAATTTGTCTTATCAGCCACATTCGCTACCGCCATGGGTTGTAGTTATTATGCCTTTTTGAAGCACACTGTACCAAACTACCGTCTTTCAAGACGGCAAGGTGCCAATGAATGTTATTAGGTGATAATACTTATTAACATATATTATGTTAATAGGACGTACCTTTGTCACTTCCAATGGTAAAGCTCAATTTCCGCGCGAACAATACGTTACTCTGATTGCGGGCAGAGGGTGTGATATTCTGGAAATTGGGGTTAGAGGGTGTGTAATGCTGACGGTTCAGGTCTTGCAGAAACAAAGGGGGATAATCTGAAACAAAGGGGAATAATTTTTCCCGATTGTCGTCCCAGTCCTGGCCGATGATCAAACGCCAGATGTTCGATATCACAGCTATTTTCAGCTGTTGTTTACAACTCCAGTCGTTGCCAACTTTCTACAAGGTGAAAAGGAGAGATGGAGGTGGATTAATGTTAAAGTTAAAAACCACAGGTGTTGCTGTCTTGGCGTTCTCTTTAACACTGAAGTATTTGCTCCTCTTTATCTTTGCTGTGTTTCTTAATTTTTCAGGGGCTGAACAAGAAAATGTCACACTCTTGTTTGTCGTTTTTACTTTGTTTATTTTTGTTTTGCCCACCAGCTTTATGATTTCTTCAGCCATCAATTTTTTTCTTAGCTTTCTTTGGCTTCTCTCGAGTAATATTTCTTTGCTTGTTTGATGAATGGGGTCCCTTAACATTTCACAATGTTTATCTTTACTCTGTATTTTACCTTTGTACTTATTGTTCACAGTCACTGTAATGTTCTTTAATTTCTTTATCTCCTTTCAGAACATCTTCATTAAGTCTCAATTTCTTAATAACATTTTTCATCTCTTCAATCGTACTTTTATTTGTCAACATGGTGGTACGTGGTCACAATTACAGTCAGCACCAGACATTGTCTTAACATTAATTAACGCATTTCTTAATCGTTTATTAATAAGTATGTAGTCGGTTTAATGTAGTATTTTCTTATCAGGGCTTTTCCATGTGTAAAGTCAGCTTCCATGGTGTTTAAACCGCGTGTCTCTAACTATCGCATCACTGATATTTGTCCATTATATTAGTATCACTCCTATTTAATTTCTTTTACCTAAACCATAACATTCTCCAGTTATCCCTTTCCCATTTTCTCCCAGTATTATTGCTATTTCTTGTGATCTAATTTGAGACATCTCCATTTCTACTTCATCATAAAAGTGTTGTGTTTCTTCATCACTACTGCTTGTTGTTGCTGCATCTCATCTCATTTTGTCCCTCTTGTACCTTGCGGTGTCGAGGTGATGTATAAACAACGAGAAGTGCCCGTTCATGGGCTTCATGTATCGAGATCCCCATGGACTCTGATTTTCCCTCTGTCCATGGTTTGCGTGGTCGGCCTCTTCGTCTTCTTACATTTGGTCTGTACATCATTGGTTGCTATTGTATACTGTTAGTTTGTAACCTACTTGCATGGCCAAACCATTTTACTTGATGCGGTCTAATACAATCTAGCGCTGCTAAAACCCCCACTTTGGTACTGATTTCTTCATGTCTGATTTACTCTCTTCTTATTATATTGAGTATTCTTCTCAGGAATCTTATTTCTGTTGTTGTGATTTTTCTTTTCTCTTTTTCTGTCATTGTCCAGGTTTGGCATTGGTAGCATAGAGTTGCTTGAAAGATTGTGTTGTAGAGTGCTTTCTTAGTAACCATTGATACGTGTGTGTCCTTTAGTATTGGTATCATGTGTCGAATGAGTTGATTTGCCTCATTGCATCTATTTTATTTATTTATTTATTATATCGTCTTCTGGTTTGCCATTTGATGATATTATACTTCCTTAGTACTTGAAGCTCTGTACTTGTTAAAGGGGGTTTTCTTTTAGATGAATCTATGTTGTTATTTCTTCGTTGATTAAAGTGACTACCTCTGTTTTAATGGTGCTAATTTTCAGCTCGGCATTTCTACCTAAACTTCATCCCTGGTCTCCAATCCTGGGGATAGGTTTTGCAGGCCACGCGTCTCATGTTCTGACCTAGAATATGTCAAGGCTATCACTTCACACCCTAGCGCCAGTGTCTGTCAAGACTATCACTTCACACCCTAGCGCCAGTGTCTGTCAAGACTATCACTTCACACCCTAGCGCCAGTGTCTGTCAAGACTATCACTTCACACCCTAGCGCCAGTGACTGTCAAGGCTATCACTTCACACCCTAGCGCCAGTGTCTGTCAAGACTATCACTTCACACCCTAGCGCCAGTTTCTGTCAAGGCTATCACTTCACACCCTAGCGCCAGTGACTGTCAAGACTATCACTTCACACCCTAGCGCCAGTGTCTGTCAAGGCTATCACTTCACACCCTAACGCCAGTTTCTGTCAAGACTATCACTTCACACCCTAGCGCCAGTGTCTGTCAAGACTATCACTTCACACCCTAGCGCCAGTTTCTGTCAAGACTATCACTTCACACCCTAGCGCCAGTGTCTGTCAAGACTATCACTTCACACCCTAGAGAGAGTGTCTGTCAAGACTATCACTTCACACCCTAGCGCCAGTGACTGTTGTAATATAATAAAAACGTCTCTACCCTTTCCTATTTATGGACTCCCTTAAAAATAAACAAACCCTTACAATTACTGTTTAAGTAACTTACTTAATGTAGGAGAAAATAAAACAGCGATAGACTGACCGTGGCACAGCTAAATTTAGTTTGGCTTGTTTTCTCTCCCTTATCTGGCCAATCCTGGCGAGGGGGAAAACAAAGACTGAAGCGGCCATTTCTAGTCAAGAGAACAGACAAGAAAGTCGACCTTTCCCTTCGGGGAGAAGGTAGTTTGTTTTAAAACCATGATTCTCTTCAAGCTATTGGTATGTTATCTACATATATTAAGATATATTTATGTATTACCTAGACCAGTATGTTTAATTAAGAATTAGTTACAATTCTCTTAAACCAGGCTGGATGATGTTTACTAAGGAAACACAGGTGGGCGCCACGCTGTAATTTTTCCTATGTCTTCAAATCCCTATGTTAATATCTTTTATAGGCATTATGAACTTATATCTAACTAAATAGTGTTTATAACCTATGAATAGTATGTGTACTGTAGTACATAGAGTATCAACTCTCATGTCAGAAACTCTTTTCAATTTAGGAAAGACTCCTGATTCATACTTCCGAGAAGAAAACTCGTTTCTGCCAATTTCATAGTCCTATGAAAAATAAATTCTATGCAATGGAACTATATATCCCTATCAATGCTTAGAAATCTGCAAATAATTTATGTACTGTAGAGATTGGACTTTAAAGAAACATTTTCTCAATGTAGGAGCAGACTCTTGATTTCATACTGCACAAGTAGAGAACTGGTGTCTGCCACCTTCAAATATCCTATGTAGTGTAAATGCACTGGTAAGGATGTCTCTGAACTTGTTTTATCCATGCGGGGACATACAAATGATTACGCGTATTCCTGACTCTTAGTCAGGGGATAAAATGCTTCGCCACATCATAATCTGTAACTTGGAACTATAGTGTTAAATTTTAGTACTATCCTTTTGTTAACAGATTAGTAACCACTCCATATGAGGGTGAACATATAATCATTTCATAAAATAGTGTTAGGGACAGGCCATGTTTGAATATAAATTCATGAAGAATTAAATTAAACGCGTGATGTAAATGTATGTTCGGATAGGATTCACTCTGCATCGCCTCACCGTAGTAGAAACAGAAGCGAAGATTGATGTGAATAAATTGCTTGCAATATTCAGAAGACTGGACCATGCGGCATAAGTTATTCTTATAAATACCCTCCGAATAATAGCAGTCATTGGCAAAACATATCACAGCGATTACTATCCTCATGTGCTGTACGCAGTGGGGGAAAACAATGGATGTTTTAGTTCATGAAGATAATTCAAAAACCTAGGCTCCCTGCATCATCATTATGATTATTATGTATGATTATCATGTACTTAATATCAGAGAAATGTACATGTATGTTTTTTTTTGGTATGAGAATTTTCTTTGTTCTGATTGTTACTTTTTACTGTGGGAATATACATTTTAATGTTGCACCTTGGGATTAGAGGATGTTGATGTAAGAATACATATGTATGTCAGTACTTAAGAAGCCAATGGTGAATAGTCTTGACCTAGTGATGATTATAGTGCCGAAATGAAGACGCGGCATTAGAAACCACAGGGATTCTGTATAGGCTATTCTCTTCAAGTAATGAGAGAGACAATATCAACATGTTGGATGGACAGAATGACTTCACCCATCCAATAGTCCCAGTAACAACAGAACAAAATATAAGTGAGAAAATACCTTACTCACTAGGAAGGGTCAGAATGGCTCTACTCAGCAATGAGGGACAGTGGAACATGGACACCCACTCCTTTCCCCTTCTCCCCTTGTTGTTTTGTATTTGTGTTTGTAATTGTGTTGTAAACCTTTTATCATAACACAGTAGGTTAATGCTAGTGTTGTATTCTTTGTCATCCCTTTTCTATAGAAGAGAAGCAGGTGGTGGTTGAATTTGGTGGGACTATATCACTAACACTGGATCCTGGGTAAACAGCCATAAAGTGAATGTCCAAACCATAGTCTGGATCTAGCAATACCTCAATGTTTACTGCGGCACTCAATAGCTCCATAGCGAGCAACAGATAAATTAGAAGACAACTGACTGGGTGAGTGATTAAGTCCTATTTTAGTAGGAATATCCAGGATGGACTTCAAGATCTAATAATCTACAAAGATGAAGATCATCAGAGTACTGACAACAGTGTATCGTTTGCGTTACTTCTGAGAAGTATCACCAATGGCCTCATCATTCAACCAAGTCAGTGAAACTGGGACAATCCTTCTTCAAGTTACTAAAACTAACAACAGTGAGTAACCTTCAACTGTTGGTTGGATTACCAAGTTAATATCCACAATGGATAAGTCTTCGAAAGAACATCTCACAGCTGCAAAAGTCAAACATAAGGTTCCAGCCATGCAACACCAAGTTCTAGCTATGAACACCAACTCAAACAAATGGGAAGAGACACTGAAACAACATTATAGCCAATACAAACAAATGTACCAACTTCAGAACATCTGAACCATAACTACACCAGATTACCTCAAGGTCCAAAACCTGAACACCATCAAAAGAACCATATGAAAGCAGCTAGATGAGTAAATGCCTTTACGCCTGCAACCAAAGGAATCACCTGATGGCTTGCAAACCTGGATATGTGGTGGAGTAATATTCTTCAGTTACATGCCTGCAGCAGAATCTTCAGATGAAACCAAATGAATGATTCACCACTGTATGTTCTACACAGAAATGGAATGAATGAGAACTCTATGCTGGTCCCATGTCAGCCTAACTGCCCATCATCAAGTGTGGGATGGCCTATCAACATGAACCGGGTGTGTGACAAAGCCTTTTGAACTAAATTGGGAAACGGTTAACATAAACCGAGCTGTTGGACAGTCGTCATCTTTTCATCGATAAGATGATATAGGGAAGAACCTTCTGCAGAGCTTAAGTTGCATCTCCTGAAAGTATGACAGACCTAGGCATCAATTTCAATTGGAACACAACCCAAATGGCAACCGAGTATTCTTAAATTCAGTCTCATGGAGAGAATATGTGCTTATGTATAATTCTATTCTTGGATTATGGATTAGAAACATTCGCCAGCCAACTTCGATGGACATACTGTGAGTAGAAAATGACTGAGTATAATTCTGCACGGATAATTATGGACATTAACTGCTTTGCACTGGAGAAGAATGCCCATCCGCAACGCCTAAATGAACACTATAATTAATTAATTTAATTATTAGTATCAACTGTTTTCATGAGTGTGGTTTTCTTCAATGACAGGAAAAGGGTAAAGATTGTTTTACATGGTAATGGTGTACACCTAAAGGGTTATGTTATGACATATAGGTATAATATTTTGACACCCACTCATTATTTTTAAATATGAGAATTGTACATGGTGTCAGAAATAAATGTATGTATGTTGGGTTTCTGCACCTAGACCAATGTGATTTTATCTAGGTACAATGAGTCAAGTTAGCAGAACCAATTTGTGGTTGTTGTGTTGTTTGTAATAACCTTGTTTTTTTCTGGGGTCACTGGGTACTATGTTGTAATACTGCATATCATTCCCATGCCTGTCTGAAAATGCATAGTGTTTATTACACCTATATATATATATATGTAACTGCAGATCTTGAGTTAATACCTGAACTGTGTGTCCAAAAGTGTTGTGTACATCAAGTAAATGTGGTGTCCAACAAGTGGTTGTTTATATGTTGTGAGCAATCAATATCCTTCTAGCATCTATAGTTAATTTAAAGGGTGATGAAGTGGGAAGGGAAACCTACACACAGATGCCATTGTTTCAAGGATGGAACTCTTTCCTCCTGGGATTTGTGGTAAATATCCCTGATCACCCTGCATTCTTACCAGTGACAGAGAATCAATAATACCCCCTAGACATTTTAACGAATCATTCTCAGGAATTAAAATCCACATCCCACATGTGTGGTCCCGCCCGGTACGGACTTCACCTAGTAGTGGAGTAGTCCGTGAATTTAAAACTCATGGTAAACATCACAATTGGTGTATTATGGTGAGTATATGAATTCAGGGAAAACCTCTCGCAGGTAAACCAAGTCACTTCAGAATGTTATAGTGTTAGTAACAGACCTAATCACTCATTAGTATGAGCTGAGTCAAGTTTTATGTGAACCCATAATGGCTCAGATAAATATAAGGTTTTTTTGGTACAAAACTGTTCACAGGTAATATCTTGATTCTAGCAGATGCATCAGGTAGTTGGTTGTTGGATATGAGATTTTTTTTTTTAAACTCATATTTTATATCTTATTGATGGGAAACTAAGTCCAGTAATGAACCTCCAGTAGTAAGGTCTTTGGGATGGTAAACTCACATAAGATAGGTAATTCAGTGAATGTTTAGAATTCATAGTCATTCCCATTTGATGTTTGAGGTATGGTTCTGCTACTCTGATATTCTCTTTAAATGGTTTAAAAGTGGTGTACTCATGAACACACTACTATATTATGTATCCATAAGGTTTATGTTCCTACATATGAATCATGTGTTAATTAACTATTTTGTCATTGATTATCATTGTATTTTCACGCTTGATGTGCTTGTATAAGTCATGTAATATTGAAAAATTACCAAGGCAGCAGAGCGTGATAGACAATTTTATAGATAATTAGGACAGATAAGTTAGAAATCCAATAAATGTTTTTTAAGGGAAAAATTTAATCAACAAATGATGATTCAGTAGGAAAGGAAATAATACCTGAGAGATAAATTAAACCAGGGGAAAATAGCAGTAACTAAAGTAAATGAACTAATGGTAAGGCCAAAACCACCACTTGCAAAAATGTAGACATAGTTAATGGAAGGGAAGGAATATTGTAAGAATTTGCAGTATTTAGGGGCACCCTAATTTAATCCTTTTTTTTTCATATGACATAACATGTTCTACAACACCGGTAGTAAAGTAAAGTGAATAAATGATGGATACTTAGGAAGAAAAGCCATACTGACACTTATTCTACTCCACCGGTGATATGAGTAGTTATTAATAACAAACTCAGATGGCCCATATGTTAATAAATAGGGTCAACCAAAATATTCACCTGGTGATGTAAGTGAAACTGATCAACTCACTTACTGACCCAACAGAATATAAGGTATTTCTTTAAATTATCCACCCCGATTCCATTATTAATGGTAGCGGAAACAGACCGTATAGGTATGTAAAAGGTATAATTAAAGAATAAACATAAGAAATTGGAATTTCAAATGAACTTCAGGAGATACCGGAAAAAATCTGTGCTAGTCTCTAGTAAGAGACTAAACATTTCAGAAAATTGGCTCCTTAGCTTTGAAATTTACAGTTTAATCTCATTAAGTGAAATGTTCACTATGAGTAGTCCTCATCAAAAAGAGGAGTGAAACAGCTTTTAGTTAGCAATTAGCTTACATAAAGTTATTTCAATAATTGCCTAACTAACATTAATATTCTCATAAGGGAAGAATTAAGAAGGGCAAAAATAAGTGGTACAATAGAGGCGCGCGACTCAATTGTATTTTCTTTAAAACTAACCGAGTAACTAAATTCTAGATAATGCTCGAAGCCTACTAAAAGGTAGATTAATCAGAAATCAGTCGCAAGACGAAACAGATTTCTACATCTCAGTTCTGACTAGGATTATATGCCAGCATTAAATATGTGAAAGCAGATCCAGACTAACAGAGATTAGCTTAAATAACTGATACGAATCAGTAAAAGCAACAATTAAATAAACAACTCTTGAAATAGATGCTGTTTATAAATAGGACGAACCCTTTGACATAAAGACAGAGGAAACGCCTAAAACTTATACAGTGAACCCATGCTAGAAAAATGGAATATAGCTGTGTAAAAACCAAGCAAATGGGAGCATATAGCTGAAGAATTGCTTGATATTTACTAGAGTAGGAATTTCAATCAGGAATCCAGCTAGTAAATTATATAACAGTTCAAAGATAGACCTTCTTCAATCTAAATAAATCCAGAGTTTTCACGTATTAAACGGACGAAAACAAAACTGGAGAGAAACATTAAGAGTACCTTACCTGTTATCTTGAGGACACAACTCAGGAGACGCCAGTATTAGAGGGATATACAGATGTAATAGTAATTTTACAAAAACTAGTAACCCACATCCATAACTGGAAAGTGAACCAGCAACTTGATTGTCTGGAAGACTATCACAGGAATCACAAAAAGGGGCTTTTAACTTCTCACTGAACTGATTATATATGGTAGGAGACAATACGTCTGAACCTACATAACAATGTATGTTGCTAAGTTGAAAATAGTCCTAAAACCTGGAGGGAGGTAGACGACGATCAATGTACGCCAAGCGACGCAAAATTGCTCGTAATTCAACACCAAAGCAACAAATACAGAGTGAAACTCAAACACATCAAGTTAGAATTACTAATAAGGATTCTAGCGTAAAATAGATCTAGGTTAGAAGGAAAAGCAGAGAGAGAGAGTAAGCTAAGAATTACTTCGTTTCTGATAGATTCATGTTCCCCGGAATAGTCGGTTCAGAACGGAAATCTAGGAAAGTTGGACCTTGTTTACATGTTAGACGAGATTCTCGGGGAAAACCCGCAAGAGAAAGGGACACCACTCTAATCAGTAGTTATCAAAACTGATCGGAAAATCCCATAACTCGACTAATAACCCAAACACATGATGTATTGGATGAAAATGTATTCAACAGGAACCACATTTAGCTTCCTTTAAATATCAGATCTATAGTTAAAACAAACGTCTAACTTATAGGGAGACGGGCGAGTTTAATATGCTATCAGTAGACGCAGAATTAACCGTCGGTTTTAACATAATCTCAAGATTGATAATCTAATGAGAGAGAAATCAAGCTTAATGATATCTCAATTGCTTCAAAAAGTCGGTTTGATGCAGACAAACCAGTACTGGAAAGTAACAAATTATCAGATAACCACTCATATTTCAAACAATAGCTGACAACAGTGGAGAGGGTGCTACACTCTTTCACTAAAAGAGAAATAATCCTTTAAGGTTATGCCAGTTGTCGTGACTAAAAGAAAATGGACGTGGCTCTGATTATATAACATAAGGCAGTAGTAAAGTAATAAGGGATGGATACTAGGTGAGTCAATGTAAGGACGGAAATTGTAGAGTACTTCTTGACCATTTAATTTCTGAAAGAAATAAATGTCTTAAATGGGGGAGGCGTGTAATATAATAAAAACGTCTCTACCCTTTCCTATTTATGGACTCCCTTAAAAATAAACAAACCCTTACAATTACTGTTTAAGTAACTTACTTAATGTAGGAGAAAATAAAACAGCGATAGACTGACCGTGGCACAGCTAAATTTAGTTTGGCTTGTTTTCTCTCCCTTATCTGGCCAATCCTGGCGAGGGGGAAAACAAAGACTGAAGCGGCCATTTCTAGTCAAGAGAACAGACAAGAAAGTCGACCTTTCCCTTCGGGGAGAAGGTAGTTTGTTTTAAAACCATGATTCTCTTCAAGCTATTGGTATGTTATCTACATATATTAAGATATATTTATGTATTACCTAGACCAGTATGTTTAATTAAGAATTAGTTACAATTCTCTTAAACCAGGCTGGATGATGTTTACTAAGGAAACACAGGTGGGCGCCACGCTGTAATTTTTCCTATGTCTTCAAATCCCTATGTTAATATCTTTTATAGGCATTATGAACTTATATCTAACTAAATAGTGTTTATAACCTATGAATAGTATGTGTACTGTAGTACATAGAGTATCAACTCTCATGTCAGAAACTCTTTTCAATTTAGGAAAGACTCCTGATTCATACTTCCGAGAAGAAAACTCGTTTCTGCCAATTTCATAGTCCTATGAAAAATAAATTCTATGCAATGGAACTATATATCCCTATCAATGCTTAGAAATCTGCAAATAATTTATGTACTGTAGAGATTGGACTTTAAAGAAACATTTTCTCAATGTAGGAGCAGACTCTTGATTTCATACTGCACAAGTAGAGAACTGGTGTCTGCCACCTTCAAATATCCTATGTAGTGTAAATGCACTGGTAAGGATGTCTCTGAACTTGTTTTATCCATGCGGGGACATACAAATGATTACGCGTATTCCTGACTCTTAGTCAGGGGATAAAATGCTTCGCCACATCATAATCTGTAACTTGGAACTATAGTGTTAAATTTTAGTACTATCCTTTTGTTAACAGATTAGTAACCACTCCATATGAGGGTGAACATATAATCATTTCATAAAATAGTGTTAGGGACAGGCCATGTTTGAATATAAATTCATGAAGAATTAAATTAAACGCGTGATGTAAATGTATGTTCGGATAGGATTCACTCCGCATCGCCTCACCGTAGTAGAAACAGAAGCGAAGATTGATGTGAATAAATTGCTTGCAATATTCAGAAGACTGGACCATGCGGCATAAGTTATTCTTATAAATACCCTCCGAATAATAGCAGTCATTGGCAAAACATATCACAGCGATTACTATCCTCATGTGCTGTACGCAGTGGGGGAAAACAATGGATGTTTTAGTTCATGAAGATAATTCAAAAACCTAGGCTCCCTGCATCATCATTATGATTATTATGTATGATTATCATGTACTTAATATCAGAGAAATGTACATGTATGTTTTTTTTTGGTATGAGAATTTTCTTTGTTCTGATTGTTACTTTTTACTGTGGGAATATACATTTTAATGTTGCACCTTGGGATTAGAGGATGTTGATGTAAGAATACATATGTATGTCAGTACTTAAGAAGCCAATGGTGAATAGTCTTGACCTAGTGATGATTATAGTGCCGAAATGAAGACGCGGCATTAGAAACCACAGGGATTCTGTATAGGCTATTCTCTTCAAGTAATGAGAGAGACAATATCAACATGTTGGATGGACAGAATGACTTCACCCATCCAATAGTCCCAGTAACAACAGAACAAAATATAAGTGAGAAAATACCTTACTCACTAGGAAGGGTCAGAATGGCTCTACTCAGCAATGAGGGACAGTGGAACATGGACACCCACTCCTTTCCCCTTCTCCCCTTGTTGTTTTGTATTTGTGTTTGTAATTGTGTTGTAAACCTTTTATCATAACACAGTAGGTTAATGCTAGTGTTGTATTCTTTGTCATCCCTTTTCTATAGAAGAGAAGCAGGTGGTGGTTGAATTTGGTGGGACTATATCACTAACACTGGATCCTGGGTAAACAGCCATAAAGTGAATGTCCAAACCATAGTCTGGATCTAGCAATACCTCAATGTTTACTGCGGCACTCAATAGCTCCATAGCGAGCAACAGATAAATTAGAAGACAACTGACTGGGTGAGTGATTAAGTCCTATTTTAGTAGGAATATCCAGGATGGACTTCAAGATCTAATAATCTACAAAGATGAAGATCATCAGAGTACTGACAACAGTGTATCGTTTGCGTTACTTCTGAGAAGTATCACCAATGGCCTCATCATTCAACCAAGTCAGTGAAACTGGGACAATCCTTCTTCAAGTTACTAAAACTAACAACAGTGAGTAACCTTCAACTGTTGGTTGGATTACCAAGTTAATATCCACAATGGATAAGTCTTCGAAAGAACATCTCACAGCTGCAAAAGTCAAACATAAGGTTCCAGCCATGCAACACCAAGTTCTAGCTATGAACACCAACTCAAACAAATGGGAAGAGACACTGAAACAACATTATAGCCAATACAAACAAATGTACCAACTTCAGAACATCTGAACCATAACTACACCAGATTACCTCAAGGTCCAAAACCTGAACACCATCAAAAGAACCATATGAAAGCAGCTAGATGAGTAAATGCCTTTACGCCTGCAACCAAAGGAATCACCTGATGGCTTGCAAACCTGGATATGTGGTGGAGTAATATTCTTCAGTTACATGCCTGCAGCAGAATCTTCAGATGAAACCAAATGAATGATTCACCACTGTATGTTCTACACAGAAATGGAATGAATGAGAACTCTATGCTGGTCCCATGTCAGCCTAACTGCCCATCATCAAGTGTGGGATGGCCTATCAACATGAACCGGGTGTGTGACAAAGCCTTTTGAACTAAATTGGGAAACGGTTAACATAAACCGAGCTGTTGGACAGTCGTCATCTTTTCATCGATAAGATGATATAGGGAAGAACCTTCTGCAGAGCTTAAGTTGCATCTCCTGAAAGTATGACAGACCTAGGCATCAATTTCAATTGGAACACAACCCAAATGGCAACCGAGTATTCTTAAATTCAGTCTCATGGAGAGAATATGTGCTTATGTATAATTCTATTCTTGGATTATGGATTAGAAACATTCGCCAGCCAACTTCGGTGGACATACTGTGAGTAGAAAATGACTGAGTATAATTCTGCACGGATAATTATGGACATTAACTGCTTTGCACTGGAGAAGAATGCCCATCCGCAACGCCTAAATGAACACTATAATTAATTAATTTAATTATTAGTATCAACTGTTTTCATGAGTGTGGTTTTCTTCAATGACAGGAAAAGGGTAAAGATTGTTTTACATGGTAATGGTGTACACCTAAAGGGTTATGTTATGACATATAGGTATAATATTTTGACACCCACTCATTATTTTTAAATATGAGAATTGTACATGGTGTCAGAAATAAATGTATGTATGTTGGGTTTCTGCACCTAGACCAATGTGATTTTATCTAGGTACAATGAGTCAAGTTAGCAGAACCAATTTGTGGTTGTTGTGTTGTTTGTAATAACCTTGTTTTTTTCTGGGGTCACTGGGTACTATGTTGTAATACTGCATATCATTCCCATGCCTGTCTGAAAATGCATAGTGTTTATTACACCTATATATATATATATGTTACTGCAGATCTTGAGTTAATACCTGAACTGTGTGTCCAAAAGTGTTGTGTACATCAAGTAAATGTGGTGTCCAACAAGTGGTTGTTTATATGTTGTGAGCAATCAATATCCTTCTAGCATCTATAGTTAATTTAGAGGGTGATGAAGTGGGAAGGGAAACCTACACACAGATGCCATTGTTTCAAGGATGGAACTCTTTCCTCCTGGGATTTGTGGTAAATATCCCTGATCACCCTGCATTCTTACCAGTGACAGAGAATCAATAATACCCCCTAGACATTTTAACGAATCATTCTCAGGAATTAAAATCCACATCCCACAACTGTCAAGACTATCACTTCACACCCTAGCGCCAGTTTCTGTCAAGACTATCACTTCACACCCTAGAGAGAGTGTCTGTCAAGACTATCACTTCACACCCTAGAGAGAGTGTCTGTCAAGACTATCACTTCACACCCTAGCGCCAGTGTCTGTCAAGACTATCACTTCACACCCTAGCACCAGTTTCTGTCAAGACTATCACTTCACACCCTAGCGCCAGTTTCTGTCAAGACTATCACTTCACACCCTAGCGCCAGTGTCTGTCAAGACTATCACTTCACACCCTAGAGAGAGTGACTGTCAAGACTATCACTTCACACCCTAGCGCCAGTTTCTGTCAAGACTATCACTTCACACCCTAGCGCCAGTTTCTGTCAAGACTATCACTTCACACCCTAGCGCCAGTGACTGTCAAGACTATCACTTCACACCCTAGAGAGAGTGTCTGTCAAGACTATCACTTCACACCCTAGCGCCAGTTTCTGTCAAGACTATCACTTCACACCCTAGAGAGAGTGTCTGTCAAGGCTATCACTTCACACCCTAGCGCCAGTGTCTGTCAAGGCTATCACTTCACACCCTAGCGCCAGTGTCTGTCAAGACTATCACTTCACACCCTAGCGCCAGTGTCTGTCAAGGCTATCACTTCACACCCTAGCGCCAGTGTCTGTCAAGGCTATCACTTCACACCCTAGCGCCAGTGTCTGTCAAGACTATCACTTCACACCCTAGCGCCAGTGTCTGTCAAGGCTATCACTTCACACCCTAACGCCAGTGTCTGTCAAGGCTATCACTTCACACCCTAGCGCCAGTGTCTGTCAAGACTATCACTTCACACCCTAGCGCCAGTGTCTGTCAAGGCTATCACTTCACACCCTAGCGCCAGTGTCTGTCAAGACTATCACTTCACACCCTAGCGCCAGTGTCTGTCAAGGCTATCACTTCACACCCTAGCGCCAGTTTCTGTCAAGACTATCACTTCACACCCTAGCGCCAGTGACTGTCAAGACTATCACTTCACACCCTAGAGAGAGTGTCTGTCAAGACTATCACTTCACACCCTAGCGCCAGTTTCTGTCAAGACTATCACTTCACACCCTAGAGAGAGTGTCTGTCAAGGCTATCACTTCACACCCTAGCGCCAGTGTCTGTCAAGGCTATCACTTCACACCCTAGCGCCAGTGTCTGTCAAGACTATCACTTCACACCCTAGCGCCAGTGTCTGTCAAGGCTATCACTTCACACCCTAGCGCCAGTGTCTGTCAAGGCTATCACTTCACACCCTAGCGCCAGTGTCTGTCAAGACTATCACTTCACACCCTAGCGCCAGTGTCTGTCAAGGCTATCACTTCACACCCTAACGCCAGTGTCTGTCAAGGCTATCACTTCACACCCTAGCGCCAGTGTCTGTCAAGACTATCACTTCACACCCTAGCGCCAGTGTCTGTCAAGGCTATCACTTCACACCCTAGCGCCAGTGTCTGTCAAGACTATCACTTCACACCCTAGCGCCAGTGACTGTCAAGGCTATCACTTCACACCCTAGCGCCAGTGTCTGTCAAGACTATCACTTCACACCCTAGCGCCAGTGACTGTCAAGGCTATCACTTCACACCCTAGCGCCAGTGTCTGTCAAGACTATCACTTCACACCCTAGCGCCAGTGACTGTCAAGGCTATCACTTCACACCCTAGCGCCAGTGTCTGTCAAGGCTATCACTTCACACCCTAGCGCCAGTGACTGTCAAGGCTATCACTTCACACCCTAGCGCCAGTGTCTGTCAAGACTATCACTTCACACCCTAGCGCCAGTGACTGTCAAGGCTATCACTTCACACCCTAGCGCCAGTGACTGTCAAGGCTATCACTTCACACCCTAGCGCCAGTTTCTGTCAAGACTATCACTTCACACCCTAGCGCCAGTGTCTGTCAAGACTATCACTTCACACCCTAGCGCCAGTGTCTGTCAAGGCTATCACTTCACACCCTAGCGCCAGTGTCTGTCAAGACTATCACTTCACACCCTAGCGCCAGTGTCTGTCAAGGCTATCACTTCACACCCTAGCGCCAGTGTCTGTCAAGACTATCACTTCACACCCTAGCGCCAGTGTCTGTCAAGGCTATCACTTCACACCCTAGCGCCAGTGTCTGTCAAGACTATCACTTCACACCCTAGCGCCAGTGTCTGTCAAGGCTATCACTTCACACCCTAGCGCCAGTGTCTGTCAAGACTATCACTTCACACCCTAGCGCCAGTGTCTGTCAAGACTATCACTTCACACCCTAGCGCCAGTGTCTGTCAAGACTATCACTTCACACCCTAGCGCCAGTTTCTGTCAAGGCTATCACTTCACACCCTAGCGCCAGTGTCTGTCAAGACTATCACTTCACACCCTAGCGCCAGTGTCTGTCAAGGCTATCACTTCACACCCTAGCGCCAGTGTCTGTCAAGACTATCACTTCACACCCTAGCGCCAGTGTCTGTCAAGACTATCACTTCACACCCTAGCGCCAGTGTCTGTCAAGACTATCACTTCACACCCTAGCGCCAGTGTCTGTCAAGACTATCACTTCACACCCTAGCGCCAGTGTCTGTCAAGACTATCACTTCACACCCTAGCGCCAGTGACTGTCAAGGCTATCACTTCACACCCTAGCGCCAGTGAATGTCAAGAACTAACCTTACCTTTGTATTATTTGTTTTTTGCGTTTGCTGGCTTTGAACGCAAGCGTAGTCCATACACGTGCTACCACTTCTACTGCACTGGACTATTTTTGTGCGTGGGTTAGCTTTCCCTATTACCAATGTCCCTCGCCATCAGGCGAACCCACTCCGACTACTGAGGTACTTGTAATTTACGTTCCTATGTCAAGGACGAGAAATAAACATTTTAGTCCAACTGAACGATGTAGAGGTTGAACCCGTTGCCTTGGCATCAGCATACCGGATGTTTAAGAACGAGTACTCTTATCCATTCGGCCACGCTGACCTCCCCTGTGTATATCTCTGTACCTTCCAAGATTGTCAAATGTAATCATTCAAGATTTATTTTAATTCGCTGTCATTTCATATTGTTTTATATTTACAGGCTGCTACCACTTTCCACCTGGGTTGGGAGAAGTGTGACCTAATTTCAGAAGCCGTCACTTCTGCCCTGTGTCAAGATGAAGGCAGTTGCCCTTTCAATTCGGAGAATGTGCTGAAGGCGAAGATGACAAGCCACCACCCCATGTCGTCGATTCCGTGGCCCAACAAAGAACAGACAGAGCCAGATTTCTGGACTTGCCGGAAGGGCCAACAAGTGGGTTTGTGGGTTTGTGGATATTGTCGTTCAGTTGGAAGATAGAGACTACACCACACTGTTGTTACAGATGGAATCAGCATTCAGTCAACCCTTTCACCGACCAATATTTGTAACTTAAAACATCATCCCTTATTATAAAACTAGAGCGTCCTACTCAACAAGCTGTTATATTTTCTAAGTTTTGAAATTTTAAAAGACAACGGTCATTCTGACTCACGTTGAGGCGTTATCTAGAGAAGAAGAAAAGTGCGATCCCAAGCCTATGATCCACATGCTGTGGCCTAAATATAAATGTCAACCACTGGCACTGCTAACACTGTGTCATCAATGGTAAGGCTTGTTTCTAATCCCTTTCATTAACTTATAAGATTTTAGTGAAACTGGCCGTTTGAATAGTTACCCGAAGCAAAATTCCGATAAAATAAACAGCAGAAGGATTTAGACAACCAAGGAACACGAATGCGGCAACGAAGTGTTGTGACAAATACACGCATTGTGCACGGGACATTTCATGGATCAAATTATGTAGGTTAAATGTCCAAGAAAGAAATAGTGAGAAGACCGTTTGCTTTAAACAAAAAAAAAAACACAAAAAAAACATGCTGAAGAAAATCGATGTTACTGAAAGCAAACAAGGCACGGGAAAATATCTGTTCAAAGGACCCTAGAAACCATGGACAAGATATGTATTGGGGTAGGCATAAATAGAGATATATTTATTGGGGTAGGGAAAAACAGAGGTATTTTATTTCACAAAAGAGTGCAATAATCGCATCTACCTATCACCAACCAGTTAAGACAGTGTTTTGGGAGATCAAGGGACGGCTGTCATAGCAGGTAGCTTGTAAATGGCCGCATCCATGTCGAAAATAATATGGCCTGTCAATTGAATATTTTACATGCAGATGTTAGTGTTCATGTTTAATTTGAGTTTTGTTAACTGTTCTCTCTTTCCAACTTTAGATTTGTTAATTTTCGTTAGAATACTGACCTTTTTGTCTAGCCCATTTATTCACACTGACACTCCAAATTCGATTGCACAACGGTGATTTTCTAGAAGTTATTTTCAGTGCTAGAAACCCAGAGTCTGTATCTCAGATTGCTTGCTTGCTTGCTTGTGTTCGTTGGCTTGAGCTCCAACGCGAAGTCCTGTATGTCGGATGAAGGCATCCTGTTGTCCAACATCAGTGTGATGTCATACAGGACCTGAGGTTTGCGTGAGTATCCGTTGTCCCATGTCTGGCTTATTGGTGTGCAGACTGGTGGTTCCTCGCCGTACAGGCACTCTCCTATTTCGGAGGAATCGGCGATCCTACTGACTTTAGCCAGGACCCTGAAGGGACCTGTTGCCCAGGACGCTCGACGAGGACACGTCAATAGGTCTTGGCCAGTATATAACCCGGCCCTGGTGCCTTGGAAACACCTCTGCGTCCCTGTATCTCAGATGACACGGGCTTGTAATCCTTGGTAAGTCACTAGAGTTTGGCATGTAGGAATTGACTGGCAAGCTCTATTTCTTTTCGACTCTCACCAAGAGTATAAGCATACGTTAGTCAACAATGATACATTATGACGTTTGCACATTGTCTACTGTAAAACTTTCAGTCCCAGACAATTATTTTGTTAGTAATGACAATCTGGATGACAAGCAGTTTTAAAACTATTCAAGACTAAAAGAGTTACCGTAATAATTGAGTCAGTACATTTCACGTCATAACCAAGAAAAGGCAAGTAAGAGTAATGGCTGTAATTGATGCAGCATACACGTGTTTTGTCATGAACAAAATATGAACAGAACACTCTGCGTTGCATTACTGGGTGCATATTTATGTTTAAACTCTCAGAAATAATGCAGTTTAGTTGGTTGTCTTCACCAGGCTAACTATTGCAGATAGTAAAGTGTACTATGACACACCATCAACTGTCTTCTATGGGCGACCATTATTGTCTTCTGTGATTGACCGTCAATATCTTCAATGAGCGACCATCAATGTCTTCAATAGGCGACCATACATGTTTTCTATGGGCGACAATCAATGTTTTCTATGAGCGACCATCAGTATCTTCTATGGGCGACCATGCATGTCTTCTCTGAGCGAGCATCAAATTATTCTTTGAGCGAGCATCAATGTCTTGTATGAGCGACCATCAATATCCTTTGTGTGTGACAATCACACACTTCTATCACTGACCATCAATGTCTTCTATTAGCGATAATCAATGTCTTCTATGTGTAACCAACAATGTTTTATATGAGCGACCATCAGTACCTTCTATGGGCGACCATTCATGTCTTCTGTGAGGCGACCAATCATGTCTTCTGTGAGGCGACCATTCATGTCTTCTCTGAGCGAGCATCAATGTCTTCTTCTGTGAGCGACGATTCATGTCTTCTATGAGCGACCATCAATGTCTCCTATGAGCAACCATCAATGTCTTCTGTGTGACCATCAATTCCTTCTGTCAGTGACCATCAATGTCGTCTGTGAGTGACCATCAATATCTTATATGAGCGACCATCAATATCTTCAATAGGCGACCATCAGAACCTTCTATGAGCGACCGTCAATGTCGTCTATGAGCGATCATCAGTGTCTTCTGTGTGTCACCATCAAAGCCTTCTGTCAATGACCATCGATGTTTTCTGTGTGTAACCATCAATATCTTCTATGAGCGACCATCAATGTCTTCAATAGGCGACCATCAATTCTTTCTATGAGCGACCATCAGTACCTTCTATGGGCGACCATTCATATCTTCTATGAGCGAACATCAATGTCTTCTATGAGCGACCATTCATGTCTTCTATGAGCGACCATCAATCTCTTTTATGAGCGACCATCAATGTCTTCTGTGTTTGACCATTAACGCATTCCACCAGTGATCAGTGTCTTCTATCAGCGATAGTCAATATCTTCTATGAGCGATTATCAATGTCTTCTATGAGCGATTATCAATATCTTCTATGAGCGATCATCAATATCTTCTATGAGCGATTATCAATGTCTTCTGTGTGTAACTATCAATATCTTCTATGCGCGATTATCAATGTCTTCTGTGTGTAACTATCAATATCTTCTATGAGCGATCATCAATGTTTTCTATGTGTGTCTATCAATATCTTCTATGCGCGATTATCAATGTCTTCTGTGTGTAACTATCAATATCTTCTATGAGCGATCATCAATGTCTTCTATGAGCTATCGTCACTTTCTTCTTCGAACGACCGTCAATATCTTCTATGAGCGATCATCAATATCTTCTATGAGCGATCATCAATATCTTCTATGAGCGATCATCAATATCTTCTATGAGCGATCATCAATATCTTCTATGAGCGATCATCAATATCTTCTATGAGCGATTATCAATGTCTTCTATGAGCGATTATCAATGTTTTCTATGCGCGATTATCAATGCCTTCTGTGTGTAACTATCAATATCTTCTATGAGCGATCATCAATGTCTTCTATGAGCTATCATCACTTTCTTCTTCGAACGACCGTCAATATCTTCTATGAGTCGATGTCAGTTATGTGCAACAAACAAAATCTTCCGTGAACGACCATTATTG
This sequence comes from Cepaea hortensis, assembly GCA_963921405.1. NCBI lineage: Eukaryota > Metazoa > Mollusca > Gastropoda > Stylommatophora > Helicidae > Cepaea > Cepaea hortensis. The sequence goes on from OY992883.1 coordinate 61,814,975, forward strand.
TTGTCTATGAGTGACTTAACTGTCTTCTAAGAGCGACCATTAATGTCTCTTAAGAACGACCACCAATGACTTCTATGAGCAAGGATTAATGAACGACAATCAATACCATGCAGGAGCTGCCATCAAAGCCTTCTGTGAATGACCATTACTGTTTACGATGGGCCACCATAACTCTCTTCCATGAGCGACCATTAATGTCTTCTATGAGCAGCCATAAATTCTTCCATCAGTCGCCATCAATACCGATGACTGTGAATTTATAGCTCACACCTCGTTATTTCAGTGGTCTCAAAAGATTCCCGACGTTTGACATGTTTGGAAATATCATAGTTAACCCGCCTAAGTTTATAAATAATCACCAATGCTGAATAATCTGTCATCAAGAAACTAACGCACATTGTAATAACCGATAGTTTTCAAAGAATTTTATGGGGAGTAAAGTGGCCGGCTTGATAAAGAGCGCATTACTCGTCGATTGCCTATGGTCTTTTGTCATCAAAGGATATATAAAGAGACTTACTTTTTTTCAGATAGGCAAGCGAACAGACAATAAGACAGGCAACTGGACAAAATAAATGAAGTAGAAAAGTAGAAGGAACTGCGACAGGAACATAGAGAGAAAGAGGGAGAAAAGCAAAACATATAAAAGTATATGCTTTTCGAAGATGTGATAAAAACAGACATTTGTAGACTTTGGTATCAATGAGAAAAATGGGCGCGTGTAAAGGAAATGTTAATATAATTTATTTATTTTGTGAAAAGTTTATGTAAATAAGACAGACCGTTATCTGTTGACTTACACATTCTTGATGTTGTATTTTTGTAGTTTCTTGTAAAATAAAATTTAAACTGCAAACTAAAAGAATAACTCTACATATCGTGTGTCTTTTTGTGTTGTTTGATGAAAAGTAAATATGATATAATTGTAACACAGAACAGAATAGTTAACGGTTAACGATCTTACTACAGTATAGTACAGTAGACTATAGTGTTTATCTATCTTTCAAAAAAAATTTAAGTTTCACACTCTTCTATACTATATTCTTGTAAAATGTAATATAGATCAGTATTGCAAATTACACCATGTCTAGGCTCTGCCTGGGCAAAATTTCGAGTTAAAAATGTACCCAAATTATCTCAGGATCGTCGACGGTGCTACGAAGTTCGTGCACTGAGCTGAGATTCTCTAGTCTCAGGCTTGAGTTATGAGTAGAACGGAGCACTTATGGGTTACACGTGCCGTGATGTTGATACGCCGACTAAAAACTTTTAAAAAAAAGAACTCAATGTCTTTTGCTACGACACAAAGTATATGAGCAGAGTAAAGTTAGAGACGCCGGTCTCTCTGGCCGAGGGGTTACAACCCTTTCTCCGTAATCCCGTTTATCACGCAGAGTCTCGTAGCGGGGCGAGAGCTGGGAGCGGTTCGATCCCCGCTGGTGACTTGCGGGATAACTGAGCCGGCCGCTCAGAAAACAATGGCAAACTACTGAGCGTAATCTTGCCAAGAAATCAACATACAGCTGAAAGATGCTGATGTTGACAGCGATGTCCTGTAAAGGATATGCAAAACATTTATTTATTTAAAGTTAGAGGCAAGGGAGTTAAAGCAGAAGAACACTGGCATAGAAGTTAGAACCTCTAAAGCCAGGACACAAAATTATATAAGCATAGGAACGATAGACAAGGGAGATAAAATAAAAACACGGGAACGGGAGTTAAATCCCCTTACCAAGGGTTACAGAGTGTGGTCAAGCACAGATCACAACATCTGGTGCGATGTGTGACACGCGGAAAGTGAACGATCCGACGTACAGCTCAATAGTGGAAAGGATTTGAAAAGTGACTCAGTGGCTCATGGTCAGACAATAAACATCGTACGCTCTACGTTGAAGAAAATACGACCATCAACAATTTTCCATGTTAAAGATTCAGTGGATTTGAAGGATAATGAGAACGACGCGGTGACGGCAAACACCGGGAAATAGAGCCAGAGCCGTCTGAAAGATGACGTGACAACAGCAACTACAACGCTAACTCGCCAGAATTTCAGTGCGCGATGGCGAAGCCGACAACTTGATTCAGTGGGAAGTTGCGACACTTTATTATTGTGAGAACCCAGTAAATGTGTAAAGGGAAGTGTTCAGATGCCGACGCTTGTAAGTAGACTCTATATAGTATCTGTAGCAACGCTGTTTGTTAGCCATTAGATGGGGACCTTGAGGACAGACAAGTGTAAACTCGAGCCACCTCTGATACGCTACCATGGCTTAGGAAATTGGGAGTGTTGCGCATGGAGCAAGACAGACTGGGTCAACATGCTAGATGTTACTGAGGTGTGTTCAGTAGACGTTTTGAAATCGATGGGATGCAGTCCTTCATCAGTTGTTCTTCAGTGTGTTAAACGTGCCAGGAGTCGTGAGTTGAACGATCCAGAAGATTGAATGTACAATCCGCTAATAACATCTTGGCACTTCCTCATTCGCTGTCTACCTCTATCTCTCTTTTCACAAATCTTTCCAATTTGTCTCTTCAAATAGTGTGACACCAAAATGTCGGCTGCCTCAAGCCTACTTTAAAAAACAAAACAAAAATAAGCTGTCCTTTTGTCTTAGCCTCAAAACATTTCAATGACGCACTTTGATTGTCCGAGGAATGTTGGCCATTATTCTGTAAAACCATATTAGTGGGACTTCGACGGATTTGTGTTGTTATATTTTATTTGGCCGGTCTCTCTGGCTGTGGGGTTACAACACTTTCTCTCTGTAATCCCGTTTATCACGCAGAGTCTCGTAGCGGAGCGAGAGCTGAGGCGGTTCGACCCCCGCTCGTGACTTGCTCAGAAAGCAATGGCAAACTACTGAACGTAATCTTGCCAAGAGATCAACATACAGCTGAAAGATGCTGGTGTTGACAGCTAAGTCCTGTAAAGGATATGCTAAAAAAAAAAAATATTTTATTTACGAATTATCTCAGATTCACATCCATATGTTAAAACCGATCCTGTGTAACATGCTTTGTAATAATTATCTTTCAAAGGTCAAAAGACGGGGATTTATTTCATAAGATGTGGTTTGTCTGATACAATGCAGTCTTTTCTTGTCCTATTGTGCTCTGTATCTGTATGATGCAACTTCCATCTGATATTACCTGTGTTTTAAGATACTTGCATTCACGTACTTGCCCTATTTAACGATTGTTTATCATTCGATTCAAAATTTTTCACTTTCCTCCACCTTCCTCTATTCGTCTGGTTCGGGTACCTTCTCGTAGTGCAACCTCAATGGAGGGCGTTCGCTATTGTTTTGAATATTTACATGCAGGTCTATGCATTCTGTCCAATTGTTTACGATATTATGTCGTCTAATTAATTCTCGTAGTGTGCCATAATTTAGATTTAAACACGCAATAGTATTTTGTATTGTCCTACCTGTTAATATAGGTTTTTGTTGGGGCATAAAATGTGTTTCTCTCAATCTCCGTACATGTTTTATTCGGCCAAATCACTGTAGTCTGTTAGGAAGAATTTACTATTTCTTTACGTATTCTATTTTATTCTTCTTTGTCTTGATTTATTCTTTCTTCTTTCATCCAATAATTGCACAATTTCTCGTGTCTTCATTGTCTTTAATGCAGTTATATGTGTATGAGGGATGATTTCAGTTGATGTCTATTGCATGTAATCCTCCAACATTTCCTACTTTTCATCAATAATCTGTATTAACACCATGGCATTACATATGTTCTTTACAGTAACAGTGTATCTAGATCTAATTTTATGTTCTGTGTTGTCTTCGTTTCTTCTCAACTTTCGCGACCGTAGGCAGAAGATCTCTTTCACGGGACAATGGCTAGCATCATCGGCCAGTATGGTCACTGCCAATGAAGAAAAGCAACGGTAAACTACCTTCTTTAAAAGCGCCTAGTTTATTATGATTCGCCTAATTACAGATCACCACAAGACAAGGAAAGGGACATTAAAATTAGCAACATGGAATGTTAGCACGTTAAGCGATAATTATATATCATCAAACAAGAAATGGAAAGAGAGAAAATTAATATATTAGGGATGTGTGAAACGAGATGGAAAGGAACTGGGATTAAGACAGATGCAGATTTTAAGATTGTTTATTCTGGAGGAGAAGTAGTACAAAGAGGGTTAGCAATTATCTTGAATCGGCAAACATCAAAATCTTTTCAATGATATTGAGCTGTGTCAGACAAAGTTCTACTAGTTAAATTAATCGGCAGACCTTTTAATATAAACATCATTGAAGTATATGCCCCAACAGGAGAATGCAGTGAAGATAGTATAAAGAAGTTTTATAATGACATAGAGTTTGCTTAAAGAATTGTAAACATTCATACATAAATATCATAAAAGGTGACTTCAATACAAAAGCAGGAAATCAAGGTGATGGATGCACAGTAGGAAACCATGTTTTGGGATAGAGAAACGAAAGAGGATACATACTTGTAGAATAGACAAAAGAGCAGGAGAAGATTGTAGGAAACACCTGGTTTAAACAACACCCTAGAAGATTATGGACATGGAGGAGTCCTGACAGCAGGACTAGATACCAGATTGAGTACATTATTATTAGCACAAGGGTACGAAATGTGTTAACAATTGCAAAAACAGTTCCCAGCGCTGATTGTTATAGTGATCACAGATTACTTACAGGTACACTGAGGGTAAAGTTAAAGAAAGTCAAGTTTATAACAGGAAACACTAAATATGATCTGTGTACATTGATAAATAACATGGAAATACAAGACAAATTCAACATGGAAGTACAGAACAGATTTGATGCATTGTCTGATCTAGAGATCCTATTTCAAGATATGGATTATCAATGGAAAATGTGAAAGAATTCAATCAGTTTGGCTGCAGAAACAACTACTCCTAAATTAAAGAAGGTGGGTCGTAAGAAATGGATGACTGAAGAAATTTTACAACTAATGGAAACAAGAAGACTCAACAAAAATAATCCTACCCAATATGAAGAAATTCACAGACAAGTCAGAATATTAAGAAAGGAGGCAAAAGAGGCATGGCTTGAGAAAAATTGTATAGAAATTGAAAAACAACACAACAGTCAAAATACAAAATCAAGGCACAAAAGAATTCAGGAACTTGCTAATAAAAATACAAGTACATCAGCAGGCTGTCTAAAAACAAAAAAATGACAAAATCATAACAGAAAATGTAATAATGTATGGTCAGGTTATGTGAAAAACCTGTATGATGATAACAGAGATGAACAGTATGATATTCAAATTAATAATGAAGTACCGCCAATTATGAAGATGGAGGTTCGGAATATTCATAAACATATAAAAACTGGCAAGACCCCCGTTTCAGATAACATCACAACTGAAATGATTAATGCTTTAGAAGAATACGGAATAGATCAAGTCACCAGACTGCTGAACACAATATGTGATACCTTCTGAATTATATAATGCTGTATTTATTGCAATCCCAAAGAAATCAGGAGCCTTTGAATGTGATCAACATCGAACAATCAGTGTAATGAGTCTCGAAGAGTTTACTACGAATTATCATGCAAAGTGTGAGGAAGAAAATACAACCTGAAATATGAGAAGAACAATGTGGGTTTATAGAAGGAAAGGGTACAGTAAATGCTGTGTATATGCTGCGATCAGTAAATGAACGTTCTATAGAAATAAACAAAGATATACACCTTTGCTTTATTGACTACACAAAGGCTTTCGAAAGTGTAAGACATGTAAACATGGTAGAGATGCTTGCAGATCTAGAAGTTTATGGGAAAGACATTAGACTTATAAAAACATACATTAGAAACAACAAGCTGCCATATGGATTGATAATGAAGTGGGACAATATCAGCCTATTAAGAGAGGTGTGGGACAGGGATGTCTAATGTCTCCAGATCTTTTTTCCCTAAACAGTGAAACTTTTTTCAGTAATTTAGAAGATATAAACCGAATGATCATCGGAGGACGACGCATCAATAACATTAGATATGCAGATGATACAGTATTGATTGCAGACAATGAGCAGTATTGCAACAATTAGTAGGTGCGGTTGTTGCACACAATGAACAACTAGGGTTAGAATTAAACTGTAAAAAGACACAGATTATGGTCGTCGCTAGGAAGAATAAAATACCAGAATGTAATATACAAGTAAATGGGAATATTCTTCAACAAGTGAATAGGTACAATTATCACGGAACGGTAATAACATCTGATGGGAGATACCTTGAAGAGATTAGAACAAGAATCGCTCTGGCTAAAGTAGCCTTTAGTAAGATGAAAACCACACTGACCAATAAAACGATGCCATATCAAAAGAGAAAATGAGTGTTGAGGTGCAATATAGAGCCTATACGTTTGTGTAGATGTGAAGCTTGGACAATGAGCAGTCAAGATGAAAATTATCTGATGGCTGTGGAAATTAGACGTAGACAGTCAAAATGTTTTGAACATGTTATGAGAAGAAATAAATTGGAGAACTTGGTGACAACTGGCATGATCGAGGGGAGGAGAACAAGGGGAAGACAGTGAAGTAAATAACTAGATGGCTTGACCACGTTGCATGGTCGAGACAGGAACACTGAGCTGATCCACGACTCTGGTGATCGAGTGAAATGGCGAATTATGACCACTTTCGCTTACCCGCATGGCACATGATGGATGGGTGGAATCTTCTTTACAGTATTAAGTTTGAAGCTCATGTTTCCTATAAAAGGAACTTGATAAGTCTAGCAGTTAGCTCCTTGTCTCATAAGTCTATTAAAACAGCTTCTGAATCATTTTGGGATCAATATGTAGTCAATATGGCTGCAATCATTATCTCCAGGGCGTTTCCAAGTACATAGTAATGGAGGATGGTGTTGTTACCAGGTATGATCTACTATGATACCACACGATCACTCTCACGCTATTAATGTGTCACCTCGTTCATTTCCTTCACCACAGCCATGGCCACCAGTCAAGCAGCTCAGTTGTTCATTGACTACTTTAGCATTGAAAGTGTTGAGTATCACATTTATTTCGAAAGTTTTGTTTTGGTTCAAAGCTCCCGCTCTGAAATTGTCGGTGCGCTGATGGCGAATAGGTGGTTCACAGCTTTACACTAGCAAACTAACGAACGAAATATTGCTTACAAAATCAAGCTGGGGTTGATGGCAACGTCCTGCAGAGGATAATATATAAGGATCGTTCATTTGAAACCCGTTCCACTGGCTTTATTATAAAAGCATGAAAGAGACATGAACAGGTGTGGTAGAATTAAATAAAGTATTCATTTTGAATGAACTATGCACCATGGGTTGGTCAGAAGAAGTCGCTGTAGGCATTCAGGCAAGCATCCCATTGCTTAGGTAGGCGGCGAATGCCGTCCACAAAAAAAAGGATTGTGGTTGCTCACTGAACCAAGTGTTTACCGTGTTCATTACGTCTGCATCTGTGTGAAATCGTTGCCCCTTGAGAGATTTTTTTAGAGGTGCGAACAAATGAAAATCACATGGTGACAAATCAGGACTATAGGCTGGATGTTGCAGATTTTCCCACTTCTTCCTTGTTAATGCTTCCTGCCCAATCTTTGCGACATGCAGAAGAACATTTTCGTGCAACAAAATCACACCGCGAGAAAGCATGCCGGGTCGTTTATTCTTGATGGCTTTTTGCAGCTTGGTTAGTGTTTCCAAGTAGTGGGTAGAGTTGATACTGACACCAGGTTCTTTATAGTCAGCCAACAATAGCCCTTCATGGTAAAAAAATGCGCTCAGCATAACCTTACCAGCGGAAACCTGTAACATGAATTGTGTGGCTTTTGGTGATCCAGCATGCTTCCATTGCATGCTCTCTCATTTGATGCACGGCTCAAAGTGGTGACACCATGATTCATCGCCTGCCACTATGCGGAAGAGAAATGCATCACCCTCCACTCCGTAACGCAGCAAGTGGTTCAAACACCATCCCATGCGTTTCCTCTTTTTGGTGGTCGGTTAACATCCGTGATACCTACTGTGAACTTACCACCCGATATTGCAGTTTCTTACGAAAGACCTTTTTAAGTGTCCCAATTGATACATCAAATTCTTTCGCTAGCGAACGTATGCTTCAACAACGGTTCATCTGTTCTGCTGCATCAATTTTAGCGGTGGTTTTTTTTTTTTTTTTCTGCAACAATATGCTCTTGACCCTGCCGTCGAAGATCATCTGTCGTGAACTGATGTCCTTTCTTAAACATTCGAGCCCAGTCTGTCACTGTTGTCTTCGACACACATTTGTCACCGTACGCTGTCTACATTCTAATGTCCACTGGTCGACATCCTTCAAATGAAAGAAACTAAATCACCGCTCTTTGAGCTTCTTTGGACGGATTTTGGATCAACCCGCCATTCTTTCAACGGTCAGAAACAGAACCTATGCATCATGGGACGATATGCATGTGCTCTTTTATTCATTGGTCAGTACTTATCTCATGACCATGACATGATCATGTTCAACTTACGTAATATACACGCTGTGCGGCACGAACGGATTTCAGCTGTACCCTCCTTATAGAATGCACAATATGTGCATGAGATGAGTAAAAGCACACGAATTGTGCACGTAGACATTGCACGACGGTCAGTGTTCAGTATTATATTCATGATGAGTAATCATGAACTCATTGTGATTAATCTTCATATAGAAAAGACATTTATTTAAAAGGTGGTTGTTGTCAAATATAATAGATACGGAACAAACACATTTTATACATTCAGAATAAAAATATGCATGTGAAAACAATTTACGATAATTATATTATTATAATAGTACATTCCAGTTACATCATCATCATCATCATCATCATCATCATCATCATCATCATCATCATCATCATCATCATCATCATCATCATCATCATCATCATCATCATCATCATCATCATCATCATCATCACCATCAAGCGTCTTGCCGACTGGCGTGGGTGATCAGCTTCTCCACAAATTGCGATCTACGACGGTATGGGGATAAACTCATGTGCTTACTTCCTTCCATTATCCGAAGAATATCCAAAGAAGCAAGTCTTGACAGAACAGATTCAGAAAATTTAGAACTCTTTCCTCTAGATGAAACAACTGATCCACAGGGAATAAATGAACTTCTATTTACAGACGATCAGTGCCTGTTTTACAGCGATGAGGGCAGACTACAAAATCATATTACTAATCTGAGTTCAACCTGCAGCAGATACAATATGAGTATAAACACAGCCAAAACCGATGTAATGCAAGTTAGCAGATCGCCGTGCCTACTAAGTATACAGATAAATAACACAATTCTGAAACAGGTTAAAGAATTCAAATATCTTGGAATTATGATCACAGAAGATGGCAGATTGGACAGAGAAATCGAAATCAGATGTCAAAAAGCTAGTGCACTTACATGTCAACTATCACCCTTAATGAAACATCCAAATATACCTATTTCCGCAAAACGACAGATAATAAACAGCATTTTCACACCAACCCTATGCTAACAACCTCAAACCTAGACTGTATCCAAATCACACTTTCGCAAAATCAACACCTGCGAGACGTGATGCCTGAGGAGAGCTGCCAACTTAACAATCCGAGACCGAGTAAGAAATGCTGCTATCAGACAGACAGTTACCAACACCTCTGTGCCACATTTATTGAAAGACAGTTCGATCAAGTGGTTTGGCCATGTCGTTAGAATGCAACATCAGCAGCTACCATCACTGGCCTTACATCAAAGATCATCTGCGACGAGACCACGACGACGTCCAAGAAGAAAATAGATTGACGACATCAAAGACATTGTACAACCACACGGCATGACACTATCCAGTGCCGCCCACCGGGCGCTGGAACGCAAATTATCCCCCCCCCCCCCCCCCACGACGCTTGACGACAGAGGTGGAAGATAATGATGATGATGACTTCCGTGTCTCGAAACAAGACAAACAAGAAATTTCTGTCTCTGACTTCCTTAATCTCTCTTTCCACAAATCTGTCCGATTGTCACAACATGCTTCAGTGTTTTTTTTTCTTCTAATAATATGTCCAAACATTACGGCTGCCTCTTTCTGATGTTTGTTATAAGTTACCTTTGTATCTTAGCCTCCATCAAAATGTCAAGATTGCTTAATTTTGCTGTCCAATGAATTTTCAGCATTCTTCAATAAAACCCCTTCTCAAGACTTCTAAAGATTTTTTCGTTTGTTTAGTAATTGTCCAGGATTTGAAGCCGTATGTTAAAACTGGTTTTAAGTAACATGCAAGAATTCCCTTTCTACTTTCCAATGATAAGTAATTATTGCGTACAATGTTCTTCGTTTGATATAAATGCAATTTGTGCTTGTCCTTTTCTGTTCTTTATCTCTGTGATGCATCTTCTATATGATGGTGCCTAGATATCTGTATTTCTGCGCTTGCTCCAAGATAGCATCATTAGCTTTAATTGTACATTTAGGCACAATATGTTTCCTCGATATCACCACGAATTTTGTTTTCCTATTATTCAAGCTAACTCGAATTTTTTCACTTTCTACAACAACTATATCTATCATTTTCTGTAGTTCCTTCTAATTGTTGCTATCAAGACGGAGTCATCAGCATAACGTATGTTATTTATGTATGTCCACCAACCAGGATCCCTGCTATAATATATGTAGATCACATTATATGTTCACAATACAATGAAAACATATGATTGTCTTATGCCCTTCTTTATACATGCAATATGTTGTAGGCAATTGTTTACTTACACTATACAATAAGTTAGTGAGTATATCTGGTATAATTATGATAAGCAAACATCATCATCATCACGTATCCGATCATTTGCAGATGTACGCAAAAAAGTCTCTCGATCTCTGGCTAGTTCTCCTGCTTCAATCAACCCCATGCCCAAGATGTCTGCATCATCGTGTGTCAATCTTCGTGCTGGTCGACCCCCTGCCCTTTCTTCCAGAAAGCCCCCTTCCAACACTGTTCTTGCCAAGTCATTGTGACGTTTCATACGCTACAGTGTGATACTTTCCGAGATCTGATGCTGAGTGTGAGCCAGTGTGCTTCCATGTCCAAGTGTTGCAGAACTTCAGTAGTTTTCTTCTCCTTGGTCCACGATATTCTAAAACATGTACTGTGTATGTACAAAACACTGTTGCGCAGTAATAATGAGGGAGATCAAAGTGAACCGGGAATAAACCAGGTATACTAATCGGATGTTATAATATAAACAATATACGCTATGCAGTTTTTGCATATTGTAGTAACGGAGAGTGCCAAGAATGTGTAGCTAGTTGTCCCTGGGGGGAAAGTGGAGTCAACCAGCACACCTGTTAATTATCCTATTTCTCAGTTTCTCTCTCTCTCTCTCTCTCTCTCTCTCTCTCTCTCTCTCTCTCTCTCTCTCTCTCTCTCTCTCTCTCTCTCTCTCTCTCTCTCTCTCTGCAGGTGGACATTTGTCTACATACCCCCCTTTTTTTAGTTAAAGTCTTTTTGTCACTCTCTCTCTCTCTCTCTCTCTCTCTCTCTCTCTCTCTCTCTCTCTCTCTCTCTCTCTCTCTCTCTCTGACAATATCCCTCTTCCCGTTCCTTTAGCACATAACCCCACAAACACAGGTTTCGAACAACATGATAAAACATTTATTGCAGAAAAGTGTAATTTTGGTGTGCCATGGATGGGTGTGAGGATATGTGGTGGTATTTATCTTGAAGGTGTGACATAATATTGTATAGGATGAACATCAGAGTTTTTCCATCATGATACAGCCATTCGACTTCACAAAGGACATAACGTTGAATCTCTCACCCGGCTGTTTTCTTTCTGACTGATGAAGGTTTTGTTGACAATATGTTCTGGAATCATAGTAAACAATATATTCTCCACTGAAATTCTAGGTTAGTTCTTGTCTTCAAGTATACACAGTCAACACTCTGTAATGTTTTTTTTTATTTCCTGTGAATGTCAGATAAACACTGCTTTATTGCGTAATTATTGTCCATTTTCTTTTTTCACAAAACAATCGGTTGTATATTCCTCCTCACTTAGAGTGACTCAGGTTCTTGTGTAATTTTTTTCTCACACTGGTTTTACCTTCTGGTGACATAGATTACTGTCGCCAATTCTGACCAAATGTTTCGGGCTCAGATGGATAATCACCTTAATTGTCAAGTGCAGGGAACCTGTTGAGTAAAACCACAGCTTGTGAGAGAAACGCAACTCCGACCTATGATATGTGAAGTTAGGTCTAAGGCTATTTCAGTAGGTAACCTATATATATCATCCTTATACTACACTCTTGTATAAGACAGAATAGTTCAGCACTCTACCCTATACAAGGTAAACGAGGGACACGCTAAAGCAAAGCACATAAATCCTAGTATAGACTTATCCTTCTGACTGTACAGACACCTTACTCTACACAACGTAAATCACTCTTCAGCCTAATCCTGTCTACTCTTTATACTACGTTTACACACGAAAATCCCTATGCTATATTTCTAAGCTACATCTGTATAATCACCTTATTGAATTTTATTTCCTGCCAAGACTTATATCAGTTTAATTCCCATGAAGGGACAGGGTTGGTTATTTTTACACAACCTAAACTCTGTGATATATTTTCTATACGGCACTGAAATACATTCCCACTCCAACAGTTGTTAAGTCCAACTCTCCACTGAGTTTAACTGTCTCTGTCCACATATAAATTTTCTATCCTACGTCACTGGGTTTTTCCGTCCCCCTCAATCATCCCTGCTCCTATTCCGTCCTTTGATCCTTCCACATCAACATGCTAACAATATTCTTTGATAAAGACGCTCTCCCGGTATCGTTGCTTTTCGGTTGCCCAAATGATTTGGTTAATAGTATTTCAAAGATATCCACTGTTTGATCGTGCTCCAAACTTCTCGACGATAAACGATGTTTATGGGGCCCGATGATTCTCCGCAAAGTCCGATACGGACTTTTCTTTGATCTTTCCCGGTAGACAATTCGTCCGTTGGGCTTCGCTTCCGTGTCCCAGACGTACGGCCAGTGTTTGAAGTCACGATCGCCGTTTGGTTTAAGATTTCAGGACCGTCACTTGACTGTTTCTGTCATTTTCTCCATCGGGATCGTCGCCTGCCAGCCATATCATGACAGAATGAACTATCCTTGAATATCAAGAAAGCAGTAACAATGGTGATATCAAAGAAACATGCGACACTAAAATATTAACTGGAAATAGACGTGAAAATTCTTAACCAAGTGGATAATTTAAAGACCTAAGGGCATTTATAACATCAGACGGAAGTTGCACTATAGAGATTAAGAACAGAATGGAGCAAGTAAAAGCTGCATTTCAGAAAAGGAAAAGTACTTTATACAATCAGTCACTATCATTGAATGTAAATAAGAGAGTGCGGGATTTATATATAGAACGTGTTTTGCTGCGAGGCAGTGAATCTTGGAATGTAGATGAAAAAAGATGATGAGTTAAAATCTACCCAAAGTATTTCAGGATTCTCGCCGATGCAACGGAGTTTGTGCATTGAGCTGAGTTTCTCCAGACTCAGGTTTAAGTTACGAGGAAAACGGAGCACTTATGGGTTAAACCGTGCCATGATGTTGATCCGACGACTAAACTAAACGACTAAACGACTAAACGACTAAACGACTAAACTAGATGAATAAATTAGGAAGAACATGGAAGCTACGGATATGTGGTTCCTAAGACGAATTTTGCGAATTCTTTGGACTGCCAGAGTTACTGACGACAATTGCCTGATAGAAGCTAATGAAACTAGAACATTATATACACCACTAAGAAAAAGAGAAACCGCTTTCTTCGGTCATGTGATAAGAAGAGAGGCACTGGAGAACACCGTGGCGAATGGGTAGGCCAAGGGGAAGTGAAACAGAGGTCGACCAAGACAAACGATGCTGGATGGATTGAGACGGTGGCATGGAGGATTATCAGCTGCAGAGTTGATCCAGAACATCAAAGACCGAGATATGTGGAGAGGCATGAACACCAAAGCCAGCTAGCGTGGCACATGATGATGATGAGGTACTGTAACTCAAAAGAAAGCCTAAATTTTCTTCTTTAGTGAATACGAAATGGCCCATTATTCACATGCATATGTTGTTATAGGGATGATGCATGTTCTAAATATGTTACTATAACATGTGGGCTGCTGTTGAGTCATATTTTCTTAATGCTGTTTAATCTATCTCTGTATTGCAATGGCAAGCCTATGTCTACCTTCTTTTAAACAAACCCCGTTGTTCTTGCAAACATATCACTGATGAAAACCATCACATGCAGTCATAATTTAATTTACTGATTTCAGTGTATGATGGTGTTTCCACCTTGGCGTGGTGGGGGAACTTGAGTTTCTCAATGACCCTAAGAGCTATGCCGGCGGTAGCGTAGCTACCAGCAGGGCCTCCCATGCCGGACAGGTCAAAGGGTAGAGAACAGACAAAGAGAAACACCCTGGTCCTCCAGGTTGGGGGTTGAAGCGTGGGGTTAACATCCCCACCTTTGTGAAAACTATTTTGTTACGAAACAGATAAATAAGCCTCGAATTCGGACTGACTTATTTGTACAACGTCTTTGGAACGTTAAAGGGCGTTTGAGATTTGGAACATGGAATGTACGGACACTATATCGAGCTGGAGCGGCCGAAGAACTAACCTGGAAGCTGGTTGAATATCACATGGATATAACAGCAATTCAAGAAATAAGGTGGCCAGGAGAGGGTACTTTAGAGCAAAATGGAATGATTGTAATATATGGAGGAAACACCCAAAATAAACATGAATTAGGAACATGATTTGTTATCAAAAAAGAGTTATGGGGGAACGTTCTAAACTTTAAAGCTGTTAATGACAGGATTAGTAAATTATGAGTAAAAGGTAAATGGAAAAATATAACGATGATTAATGTACATGCACCTACTGAAGAGAAAGAAGATGATATTAAAGAAGACTTTTATAATGATCTGGAAGATGTCATAGAAGAAACACCCAAACAGGATTTCCTGATTGTGCTGGGAGACTTCAATGCAAAAATAGGTAGAGAGCAAACTTATTAAAAACATTGCCGGTTTGGAAAGCTTACATACAACTTCAAATGACAATGGATGGAGAGTCATCAACCTAGCAGAAGCCAAAGAACTGCAGATCAGCAGTACCAGACTGCAAAGAAAGGATATACATAAACAAACTTGGAAATCATGTGACAAGAGAACCTATAATCAAATAGATCACATTTTCATTAACAACAAAAATGCATCAAACATACAACAAGTTAGAAGTTACAGAGGAGCTGAGTACCACAGCGACCACTTCCTCGTTGGGGCAAAATTTAAAATAAAACTTAAGAGAGCATTCTATGCTAAACTACAAAGGTTACACCCAACATATAACAGAGAAAAACTACAAGAAAGTACAGTCAAAGAGAAATTTGCAGATGAAATAAAATGTAAACTTGAAATTCTACAAAACCCGTTGGAGGAGAGCGTTGACCAAACTTGGTTGAACATCAAGAATACAATTCAAATTACCGCAGAAGAATGCCTCGGTGTGTTAACCACGCATAGAAAGAACAGGTGGTTCAATCAAAAATGTGAAGAAGCAGTCATTAGGAAAACGAATGCCAGACAGTTGTGGTTAAACTACATCAACAACATCCAACATGACGAGCAATATAGAACTGAATGTAAAGAGGCTATAAAAACAGTTCGGCAGCAGAAGCGAGAATATGTGAGCAATATAATCAAAGATATGGAAACTAATCACAAGAAAAACGAATCCAGAAAGTTTTTTTTAAAGAACTGAAGTCAATGAAACGAGGGCACCAACACAACACATATGGTTTAAAAGACAAAAATGGGAATATGATAAATACCAATGAGGAAATGTGTAACACATGGAAAGAATACTTTACTGAATTACTAAATTGTGAAGCTCCAAGTAAAATTTTCCCACAGGAAGCGGTTCTAACGTGTGAACCACAAATTGAAGAACCTGCTTTTGAAGAAATCCTATATGTAATAACACGACTTAAAAACAATAAGGCAACTGAGGCTGATGGAATTGCTGCTGAACTTATAAAGGCAGGCGGCCATGCATTACATCTAAAGCTATACGAACTAATAATAAAAATCTGGAGGACAGAAGAGTTACCCCATGACTGGAAAGAGTCATTATTGATACCTATCTTTAAGAATGGAGACAAGTTCCAATGTGAAAATTATAGAGGAATATCACTCCTGTCCATAAGCTATAAGATACTATCCGCGGTATTACTAAATAGACTAAAACCATATTTAGAAGACATATTATTATTAGGTGACTACCAGGCGGGTTTCAGACAAAACAGATATTTATCTTACGACAAATAGCCGAGAAAATTTGGGAATATAAAAGAGATCCCCATAACACGTTTGTGGATTTAAAAAAAGTTTATGATAGTGTCCATAGGAATAGTCTATGGAATGCTATGCAGGAATTTGGAATACCAAGGAAGTTTAATCAAAATGACCAGACTATGCATGGAAGATACTTATAATATAGTAACATATAAAGGCAGGAAATCAGACCCTTTCCAAATAACATCTGTCTTGAAACAGGGTGATGCACTATCACCGCTACTCTTCAATCTGGCTCTAGAGAAAATTGAAAGGAAGGTAAAGGAGGAATGTGCTATAGGAGGAACATCCAAACTGCTTGGTTATGCAGATGATATAGATATTATAGGGGAAAATGAACAAAAGACATTCGAAATATTGACTCACTTAAAGGAAAAAGCTCAACAAATGGGGCTGGTTATCAACCAAGATAAGACAGAATATATGGTAATTTCAAGAGAAGGAACGGCTAAAATCTCTGACCACATACAAATAGATAATAGGATCATTAAAAGAACGGAATCATACAAATACCTGGGTACAATCTTCAACTGCTCCAATATAATCAGGGAAGAAACACAAGCTAGAATAAACTCTGGAAATAAGATATACTATGCACTTCAACATCTGCTAAAATCAAATGCGCTATCTCGTAACATCAAGATCACAATATACAAAACACTGATCAGACCAGTTGTGCTGTATGGCTCTGAAACCTGGAGTACAACTAAAGGAGACGAAGCCTTGTTACAAACCTTTGAGAACAAAGTCTTAAGACGCATCTTTGGGCCCATTAGGGATACACAAAGTGGAGAGTGGAAAAGAAGAAGCAACAGAGACATTTATGATCTGTTTAAGTCCCCGCTAATCATTGGTATCATGAAGGCTAATAGACTGCAATGGCTGGGGCATATAGAAAGAATGGAAGATAACAGGGAAACAAAACTCGCTTATACTCAAGAAATAAATGACCGTAGACCCCGAGGTAGACCAAGAAGAAGATGGAGAGATAATACATATACAGACCTACAAGCACTTGGAATCAGCGACTGGCAAAGGAAGGTCAATCAGAGAGACGAATGGAGACGGCTTGTATCTGCAGCAAAGAACCTCAATGGCTCGGAAAGCTGAAGAAGAAGAAGAAGTGTATGTTGCTTAAAGGACCCCGGCAGTGTTGTAGAAAGTACACTGGTGTGTTAACACAAGCGATCCATGTTAAATTCCCGTTTTAAAAAGCATCATTTGCGACCACATGAAATTCTGGGATCAACTCAACTTCGCAAATAGTCGGAGAGACTGTTACTTTTGCAATGGAAGTACGACGGGATATTTTAATCATATTTTCGCGACCTAGTATATCTGATGCCCAATAACGTCATGAAATTGCAGTGGTATCTATTATAAACTTAGCTAGGGCTTTGGTGTATAGTTTCCAATAGGTTTGCTTCATCTCCACTCCTCTTGGGTACATACATATGGCTATCCAGCAATAAAAACGAACAGCAGGCGTCCATAATCAATTTAAAACGCAACTTTAAACGCATCATGTTGTATGGGAGTTGTTATGTATGTACAGATATCACTGCCTATGTTATGGAAAGTTATGCAACAAGAAAAACACTTTATCGTAGACACAGTTGATTTATATCTGAAACCAGCTAAGATTCATATACACGACATCACAGTTAACAAAGCTCTGGAGTTAAGTATAAAGTTTGCATTGTCACAGAATATGGACCAAGTGTAGTGGAACAGAGAAGAGATGTCAAAGAGAAAAGACGTTAGAAACACCTACAACCAGACATCAGCGTAGAAGTGAAGCGACAAGTGCCAAGTGACATATTTCAACCAACATTTTTCTACCAGTGCCATACATGGATGGTATCGAAATTGCAAGAGCGAACATGTATCAACTGTCATATGAAATTCTTGAAGAACAGAATTTCCCAGAACAGACAGAATTGGAAATGTCCTAACTTAAAGTATATATAAACTGCAGATGAAATTATTGTCACATCATGTGAGTCAAAATTACATTGTTGGACACGTTATGCGGAGACATTTTAGTGACAATTGGCAAACTTAATAAGAAAAGAACTAACCAAAGAACTAGCCCACACTTATCGGCATGGAACATGATGATAATGGTGTGCCAAAATTAAGAACAATCAACGACCACTTTGTCTCCGCAAATGAAGAATTTCGGATTAAAGATCGAAAGAAAAACTCAGAAACAGATGTGTAGCTCTACCGTTTGTACATTACACCAAAACAAACTAAACACTGCGCAGGTGATAAATTTGACGCCACGTCAACTCTTTCGTCGTAACCGGGAAAATTCACCGTTTCCACGGTACAGCTCCTTCCATAGTCAAGGAAGATCAGATTAGTGAATATTCAGACGATTTTCCTATTTGCTTTATCTATACAGATGGGTCGTTTTTACAGTTAGTTAGTTAGTTAGTCGCGGTTCCAACTTCACAGCAACGGGTCGTCCCCATTATGCTCCGTTCCTGTGCCAGTGAATATCACACAAAACGCTCCCCACTGCCCAATGTGAAAAGTGGAAAAGACAGGAGTCTCGACAAACAACAGGCCGCACAGATACACTGAATGTCGCCGCCAGAATGTCAACACAATAGTCCCCCACGAAACATCCAGTTTATCTCTGATGGAATCGACAGTCATTTTCCCATCTGGATGTTTCCTAGATGTTCATCCACAAAATTACAGTTTATCGTCGATGGCAGTGGCAGTCAACCAGAAGCCCAGCAGCCACGCATTTCTGCATAAGGCAAAAACCGGTCAACTCTGGGACATAGCCAACTGCCATCGCGCCGAACATGCAGTCACGTTCCAAAAGACCTTGGGCAGATTCAAAAGCATTTCACACGAAACTCACAGCTCACAGTGTCGCGCCACGCACTCACTCGGTAGCAGGGCGACGGAACCAGGGTCTTCTATACAGCATCAGAGAAATGTTGTTTTTTCGCCGAGGGAAACTGCTTTGTGTTTTCTGGGGAGTATGTGCTGTTTTTCGTAACTGTTTTAGGAATGTCTTTCACAAGAAACCACGGAAGCCAGGTGGTGGACGGAATTTTGAGGGCAGCCAACAGATTGTTATTGGTTATGGTCTCAAGTGAATCCACATTGTTGTCTAGAAGGAGAGAGCTGGGAGTCAGAAGTGGCGTAGTCAGACACGATTAGCACATCGGGAGAGTGCAGGGTCTTGACACTATTAGCAGCCGGACCCTGATGCATAGGCGTATTGGGGAGGGGGGGGGAGGACGTGAGCACCTATGGATATGTCCCGAGTGCAAGTATACTCCAACAGATAACTAACTAACTAACTAACTAACTAACTAACTAACTAACTAACTAACTAACTAACTAACTAACTAACTAACTAACTAGCCAGCCAGCCAGCCAGCCAGCTAGCTAGCTAACTAACTCCCACCATACGTGTATTTTACAGAGATTCATGTTTCATTCTCACCAACTTTATCTTAGTAACCACTTTTCAAAAGTAACCAATCCTCTTCAATCGTCAATGTTTGATGTATAGATCTGTGTTTTTCTCTTTTCAACAACAAAAAGTTAGTTGTATATCCTGTAAGGGCGTCACAGTCAACCCCAGTATTTTTTTACTTGTGATTTATTGTCAAGTTTAAGTTAAGTAGTTTGCCTTTGATTTCTGAATGACTAGCACTCATACTGTTTTATAAAATCCAACGCAACGCAGGCTGCTATCAAATCGCCCGCTGCTGTGTTTCGAACGCGGTATGCGGGATTACGAATTGCGCGCGTAACCCTTGTGCCACAGACACCTAGACTATAAATGCTAATGTTATCAACATCAGTGACATGAACATGTCAGATCTAATGACAGCAACATCAATGACATGAACATGTCAGATCTAATGATAGCAACATCAGTGACATGAACATGTCAGATCTAATGACAGCAACATCAGTGACATGAACATATCAGATCTAATGATAGCAACATCAATGACATGAACATATCAGATCTAATGATAGCAACATCAGTGACATGAACATATCAGATCTAATGATAGCAACATCAGTGACATGAACATATCAGATCTAATGATAGCAACATCAGTGACATGAACATATCAGATCTAATGATAGCAACATCAGTGACATGAACATATCAGATCTAATGATAGCAACATCAATGACATGAACATATCAGATCAGGCGGGCAGAGTCGTGTTGACACCTAGACTACAAATGCTAATGATAGCAACATCAATGACATGAACATATCAGATCTAATGATTGCAACATCAATGACATGAACATATCAGATCAGGCGGGCAGAGTCGTGTTGACCAATGTCCACTCCAAGCCAGGCACTCGAAGAAGAAGAAGAAGAAGATTGTGATGCGACAACTGCCAATTTCATGTGATAGGTGGCTACAGTTACTTTTGTTTGCATTGACGCAAATAAGCACGTGCGTTTTAATTCATGGACAGTTTATATCGTAGCTTTGGTATCAGTATTTCCACCAGCAAAGCAATGAGAGAAATAATAAGTCCGTACCCAGAAATGAAGAACAGACCTGCAACGTTGTCCATATTCAGATACGTGTTAGGGCTGTCTTCACTCAATTTCATGGTAGTGTTAATTCGAATACTCAGTCTTTGAAATATACGATTAATAACTCCACTGTCTCTCATTGCAACGAGCTGTCTAGAAACTACCAGATTGAGTTCTGAATTATTAGGGAAAACAAATCCCCCATTTGCTGTCAGTAAAATTTCTGGAATGACTGTTAGTCCTGGCAAATCCGTATACTTCTCGAGGTATTCTAACGTGAAGCTTGAAATTAAGGCTACGAATTTTCCAGACTTAATGTGGTCGATCATATCGTTTAGATCGCCCAGAACGGAAGGATCTGATTTTGAGAAGCGAACGATTCCTTCATAGAGTTTTCGTAGAGTTGTTCCTGGTCTTGATGCTCCCATTATGGAGTTCATGACAGTTTCATTCCATGTTCCCCAACGGTAGTCGCCTTTCGAAATGAGGTCATCAAAGCTTTTGATGGGCACCTCCTCAGTAGTATCTACAAAGGTGGCCGTGAGGTTGCCGTTATATGTGGCCACTAAAACTATCATCATAAATGACCAGGCAGCCAGCAGCACACGAGGAGCCGAGTGCATTGCGTCAGGTAGTGTTCCTTGGTTGGCAAGAGTGCCGAGGAAACCAAAGTATACATCCAAGAGATACTGCTGATGTAGACCTAACATGTTCAACAACACAGCACCCGTGGTCTTCACAGAATGTTCATTCACTTTTTTAGATACATTTTCTGTTTCAAAAGGTTGCAGTGAAACGAAATGTGAGTAGGTTTCGCATTCAAATGAGAGGTAGCAATCTTCGCTGGTATATTCAGTTTCGTAATGACTACTGTTGTTATAAATACCATCTCTTGTACTGTTGCATTCAGCACTTTCTTCTACTCTCAATTTATCTTTCTTGCTTCTAAAAGTATTATTCTTATTTTGATTATTCTTCATAATTTTACTTATGTAAAATTTAGCAAAATAAGTTTTGATATCTTTTGTCTTTTTAAATTTAAGAGGTAACTGAGCGGAAAAGATTTTCTTGAGTCGTTGTAAGCGTCTTTGAACGGGCTTTGTTTTATAATGTAACTTATTTTGATAATATGTGCGTCGGTTTTGGTGTATATTCATTTTTGTGTAAGTTGATGATTCAGGTGTTTCTAAGTAATTATATTTCGCTTGCCAGTCGGCGTCAAACATTGGGGACCTTTGCATATGGACGTGGTGAATCTGAGTGTGTCGTCTCTTCTCATCATTCGTACCGCTTCGGTGCAGGAGCAATCGTTCGTCTGATAGACGAGAGGATCGAGTTAGTAATAAGTAAAGCAGAGCGGTCATCAACAGCAATCCTATGATGACCAAATATGTCTCTAATTTAAACACCAGAAATATCTGATAAGGATTTGGCTTGCTTCGATTGATGTATACACCAATGTAATTGCTGTATAGAACCGGGAATGACGTGCTGGTATTATAGTGAAATATGGCGATGTTGGTGAATAAGTTAATTCCAAAGTCGACACTGCAATTGGACACCAGATGGGTATAGTCTGTCCACGTGATGTTATCTTGGACGTCAGCTGGTGGTACTAAAGTGTATGTAAAATTGAGAGAGGTAGCAAGCGTATCAAACACGTCAATATAACATCCGGAATATTCTGTTTCCCCGGTCATCTCGTTGCTCGTTTTGTAGAACTCAGGCAGCCACTCTTTGGCCAGTCCATAAAGATGCCTTCCATTTAAACCATTGTGGATATTTGGGAATACCTTGCATATGTCTGTACCGTGGATACTGGATACATGATCTAAGTCAGCGATTTCTTGGAATTCCCGACTTCTATTGATTCTCCACATGTGGGTATAAGCCCTTTCCAAGGCAGCGGAATCTTCACTGAAACCAAGGACTGCCAGGTTGTCGAACAGGGACGACTCCATATCTAGTGGTATCTTTGATATGTCAGTAGTTAAAGTAACAAATATAAGTTTAATACGGCTGGTCATTAATGCGCCGTAGCCGCAGGATTTCTGACGAAACAAGTTGTGAGCTGCCTCCATAACCGCCTTTTGTTGCTGGGTAATCCAAATGAAATTAACGATCCGCTGTTTATTGTATGCATTCCAAATAATGTTTTCAATCACATCAGGGTATATAGTTTTCAATGAAATTTCATAGTTCAGAGCTGATGACAAGGCTCCTGAGGTGAATGTGTATCGAATGCTTTCTAGAAAATGTTCATTAAGACCGTACTGTGTCACAAGCACGAACTTTTCCCATCCACAAACGTTTAACTGCCTCTGCAATTGGTGTACTCCAACAATGCTGACGTTAAACACAGATGGCAGGCGTGAGCTGTCGGCTATTGGCCTCTGCTCGATAGGAAACATTCTATTATAAGCAGAGTTGGAAGCTTGCACAACAATTCCCGAGAAATGAGAACGCCCGGAAACGAGACTTAAAACCACAACTACGAGTTCAGAAATCATCATTCAAGAGTAGTTATATTTTTCTTCAACACATTTGAACGTATGATTTGAAACATACGCATTTAATATGCAGATGGAACTAAGTACTTCGATATAGTTTCTCAGGGACTGTTTCATTTAAAAATGCACATGAAGTGTAGGTAACATTGGTCAGCTTCAGTTGATGGAGTACATTGCTCTGGAAGCTGTTGAATTACAACCAGTCACTGATCACACCATGCATAGTAATGTTGCCAACCAATCATATTCTGTTTGATGACTGCTCACGCGCTGCACCTGTGACGCGTGCTAGCTCAGTAAATACTATGGCTATTCTGAGCAAAACTATGCGCTGTGAATAATTTGTTACACAAAATATAAACACATTTATGACAACATGTAGTTAGTATAGGTATTTTTGTCCAGAAACAGGTAGTAGTTTTCCTGGAAAGACATACGTAAATACCAATACAACAGGGAAATAATAGTCTGGTTGCTACTAATAATGTTGTAGTTGTTGTTGCTGCTGCTGCTTCTGCTGATACTTCTGCTGCTACTTATACTTCTGCTGCTACTACTACAATTATTATTACATTATTATACTACAGCTATTATGATTATGAACCAACCTAATTGCAACCTTACATGAATCTTGCTCTCTTAAATATACTTGAATTGCGACCCAGAGATACCCGTTCAGGAATTAGCATGACAAACAAAGAAACAGATAAAACAACGCATGAATAAATAAAAACAGTAACAAACATACATTTACAGATACTGACTTTACATAAATCTAAAGCTATAACAGGTGAATGCTTCCAGTTACCAAGCGGTGATCATGTGATCACCCTCAGGACCACAACCTGTCATTGCATACTGACATTGCAGACTGATTAAAGTTTGTTACATGAACATTATATACAACAATAACAAAGAGGCAAACAGCTTTTTTGGCCATGTGATGAGAAGAGAGGCATAGGAGAACATCGTGACAACTGGAAAGATTGAGGGAAAGAGAGGCAGAGGCAGACCAAGAGAAATGATGCTGTAAGGATTGCGACGGTGGCATGAAGGAATATCAACAGCGGAGTTAATCCAAAACATAAAAATACCGAGATCTGTAGTGAGTCATGAACGACTACGCCAGCAGGTATGGCACTTGATCATGATGAAACGACAATTGGACAGACTCGTTCACGCTGGAGGCGAAATCGGTGGAACATGACTGCAAGATTCTGGGCTCTGTGAGAAGATCAAGGCCACAACATCCGTTCAACAGCACTAGTCAATATAGAGTGAATAGTGAATAGGAAGCTGTGTGGTGACAGATGGCACTTTGTCCGACTATTAATTGCTTATTAAGGATAGATGGTTTTATCGGACAGGAGACGAAAAAGAAGGTGAAGGAGGGGAAGCGGAGGAGAAGCAAGATGAGTAGAAGGGGAGGACCAGTAAAAACAGGAGAAGACGATTGTGCTTATGATGATCAGATTGATCATGGACAAGAAAAAGAAGAAGAAGAAGAAGAAGAAGAAGAAGAAGAAGAAGAAGAAGAAGAAGAAGAAGAAGAAGAAGAAGAAGAAGAAGAAGAAGAACACGTAAATTCTGCTACCAAAATGCTACTATCAAATACTGCCTGAACCACACGATAATAACTCCCCGACTTCCTCACTAAGAAGCGCCCCATCTTTCAGTAACACAATATTACAAAGCACATTCCTGGAACGTTACGCATGTTTGTAGCATGCACACATCAAACATTGATATTGTTGACAACTACACGAAGATTGTTTGTACATCGAATATATCAACCTTTTCCAGTTTACTCAAAGATGAAATTTCCGCACCATATACAATTGTGATAAAATATTGAATAGCATCTAAGCAAAGAATGGTCTTATCCTTACAAGAATCGTTTAAAATCAATAGCACATAGTGATGTAAAAATGTGGGTTGTGGTTCTGTTCCATTCAATACTTTTCTCTTCATTGTTTATTAATTGTGCCCAGTCTGAATTAAAAAGAGAATTCTAAACATAATGTTCATCTACTACTACTACTCCTGCTGCTGCGGTTGCTGCTGCTGCTGCTGTTGCTGCTGCTGCTGTTGCTGCTGCTACTGCTGCTGCTACTACTATTGCTGCTGCTGCTGCTGTTGTTGCTGCTACTACAACAACTTCTACTACTATTGCTACTACTACACGTACTACTACTACAGCTACAACCATCCGACCACCACTAACTCTTTCTGTTTCCTTCTTTATTTTTAATGTAAATTCGTGAACTGAATAATGCACATTTCTTATACCACAGTGTAACATCAAAGTAAATGGTGCGAGAACCATATACTGTAAACAGACTTCTACCGGAAACCATTTTTTCCGCGCTTGCGCAGAAGGGTTTCGCTGTGTCAACGAGTCATTGTCGATTATAGGTGGTTCTGGTGTTTTTGATTGGATACCTTCAAATAACACATAACAACCACGGGCACCATCTTGGCTTCATGACCAAAGGTCAGTCTGCCATTTTGAAATCGCAGAGTGTGGGTAAGTTTCCCTTCAGTCTTTGAAAAATTGAATTTCTTGTGATATAAGTTAGTAATTGTCTATTTTAAGCTTGATGTATTAATAGTTTAATGTTTTTAAATAGATTTTCGGATTCTGCATGGAATTTTACATATATTTGGAGCGTTTCATCTCTTATATAGCTTTGAATGTGAAAAGAAAAATAAAACTGTGGACATGTGTTGTGCCGACTTTTTGCCATTGGGAAACAATGGCGGCGTTTGAGTCAATCTCACACATACCTACAAAATTCATTTTAAAATCGATAAATTAGTAGTAAGATGGTTTTGTTTGCATTTTCGGATTTTGCATTCAATTGTATATATATATTCAGAGAGTTTTATCTCTTAAATCCTTTGAATTTGAAAAGAAAAGAAAAAGATTGGGGACTTGTGTTGTGCCGACTTTTGCCATTGGGAAACAATGGCGGCGTTTGACTCAATCTCACACATACCTACAAAATTCATTTTAAAATCGATAAATTAGTAGTAAGATGTTTTTGTTTGCATTTTCGGATTCTGAATTCAATTGTATATATATATTCAGAGAGTTTTATCTCTTAAATCCTTTGAATTTGAAAAGAAAAGAAAAAGATTGGGGACATGTGTTGTGCCGACTTTTGCCATTGGGAAACAATGGCGGCGTTTGACTCAATCTCACACATACCTACAAAATTCATTTTAAAATCGATAAATTAGTAGTAAGATGTTTTTGTTTGCATTTTCGGATTCTGAATTCAATTGTATATATATATTCAGAGAGTTTTATCTCTTAAATCCTTTGAATTTGAAAAGAAAAGAAAAAGATTGGGGACATGTGTTGTGCCGACTTTTGCCATTGGGAAACAATGGCGGCGTTTG
The DNA here is from genome assembly GCA_963921405.1 of Cepaea hortensis. Classification (NCBI taxonomy): domain Eukaryota; kingdom Metazoa; phylum Mollusca; class Gastropoda; order Stylommatophora; family Helicidae; genus Cepaea; species Cepaea hortensis. The sequence continues at coordinate 61,841,872 of OY992883.1, forward strand.
ACTCAATCTCACACATACCTACAAAATTCATTTTAAAATCG
>OY992883.1:61846912-61886912 GCA_963921405.1 Cepaea hortensis
TCTATGTTCACAAGACACGTCATGCCTGAATCTCTTGTCCTCACCTCACGACGTTCTATGTTCACAAGCCACAGCACACCTGAATCTCTTGTCCTCACTTCACGAAAATCTATGTTCACAAGACACAGCATACCTGATCTCTTGTCCTCACCTCACGAAAATCTATGTTCACAAGCCACTTCATGCCTGAATCTCTTGTCCTTACCTCACGACAATCTTTGTTCACAAGCCACTTCATGCTTGAATCTCTTGTCCTTACATCACGACAATCTATGTTCACAAGCCACAGCATACCTGAGTCTCTTGTTCTCACCTCACGAAAATCTATGTTCACAAGCCACAGCATACCTGAATCTCTTGTCCTTACCTCACGAAAATCTATGTTCACAAGCCACATCATGCCTGAATCTCTTGTCCTTACATCACGAAAATCTATATTTACAAGCCACTTAATGCCTGATCTCTTGTCCTCACCTCAAGACAATCTATGTTCAAAAGCCACAGCATACCTGAATCTCTTGTCCTTACCTCACGAAAATCTATGTTCTACAAGCCACTTCATGCCTGAAACGCTTGTCCTTACATCACGACAGTTTATGTTCACATGCCACTTCATGCCTGATCTCTTGTCCTCACCTCACAACAATCTATGTTCAGAAGCCACTTCATGCCTGATCACTTGTCCTCACCTCACGACAATCTATGTTCACAAGCAACGTTATGCCTGGCCGCTTGTCCTCACTTCACGACAATCTATGTTCCCAAGCATCTTCATGCCTAAATCTCTTCTCCTTACCTCACGTAAATCTATGTTCACAAGCCACTTCATGCCTAAATCTCTTGTCATTACTTCAGGCCAATCTATGTTCACAAGCCACTTCATGCCTGAATCTCTTTTCATTTCCTCACGAGAATTGACAACTGATCCACAACTACATTTTCTATTGATCCAGGATGGCTGATCCCAATAAGTGCTTGTGTTTGCGCACTGCTCGGTGCATGCGAGGTGCGCACCATTTGTATAAGATAGAGAACGAAAGATGCCATTGTTGTTAGGATAGTTAGCGTTTAAGATGGCGATAGACAGGGTTAGGTTTTAGCAGAAGTTTAGGGGTTGGTTATTAAATGGTATTAGTGGCTAGACGGTTTTTCGTGTTATCGGTGGTTAGGTGGTCCTTGGGTTAAGTATGTTTATTCATGTTTTTGTGGAACCAACGCCTATAACTAATAAATATTATCAAAATGTGATCACAACGTTGTTGCTGTTCGATTGCCGTGACAACCAGTTCTGGGCGGTAGGGTGTTATTATTAATATTACTTTCTGTCATAAGCTATAGATTTATGACAGTAATTTTTTTTTTTTTTTTTTTGGGGGGGGGGGGGGGGGGGTGTCAGTCCGTTAAAGTGGTCCTTTGGTTAAATATATTTATTCATGTTCTTGTGGAACTAACGCCTATAACTAATAAATATTATCAAAATGTGATCACAACGCTGTTGCTGTTCGATTGCCGTGACAACCAGTTCGGGACGGCTGAGTATCATTATTAATATTACTTTATGACAGTAATTATGGGGGGAATTCCGTTAAAGTTCCTTTCCGAGCTAGAAATGTATAGATATACATATTGATTACAATACTTAATAATTTGACTTTACACAATATAATGAATAAAAGTGTGCAGATAAGTGCATAATGTATAAATAGTCAACAACTATTCAAGGCCAACATGAGGAATTGAACGTCAGCATCATCATCATACTCGTGTACAGTGACTCGAACACTGGCGTCACAAAAAGATAAGTCTTTTAATCTTGACTGCTATTTTCCAGTGATTCCAGAGTGCTGATCAGTATCATCATTGTTGGAATTGTCAAAGTATCATCGACCTACAACAATGTCATCACTATGCGACTTTGTTGATTTGGGTATAAAATGTGGTTTCACATGTGAACCACTTATTCAATGGAGTGAGAAGAAGTATGGTAAGCACATTGAAAGAGAAGAGCAAATGAAGGATAGAGAATACAGAAAATTAAATAAAGAACTTGCGGCAAATCAAAGCAAGCTGAACTAGACGCACAAGCAAAGCAAACTACACTAAACGCACAAGAAAAGTAAGCTGCACTAGACGCACAAGCCAAGCAGGCGGAACTAGACGCACAAGCGAAACAAGCTGTACTAGACGCGCAAATAAAGCAAGCTGAACTCGACGCATTGGCAAAACAAAAAGAGTATGGTATGCAAGTTAAACTACAACAACTAGAATTAGAAAATAAAACTGAGCGCTGCACGGAAATGTAAAACAAAAGACTATGAACCAAGGAACAAACAATACCAGGGTATAGTAAAGAATATTTCTCAGGAGAAAGTATTTCCGCACAGACACAAAATTTTGAAACGTTGATGTCCCACTACGAGGTGCCAAAGGAAGAATGGCATAGTTTATATTTAAAAAAATTAGCTTTAGAGCCATTGAAGGTAGTGAAAACCACATCCTACCACCTAAGAACCAACTACGAGTATGTCAAAAACCGTATCTTACAGCATTTTTCGCTGGATTAGGAGGGTTTCCGAACTCAATTTAAAAACCCTGCTCCAAAGGCCAACCAGACCTTTCTGAACTATGTATCTGAGGTCCAGAGTATTTTTGACAAGTGGATAAAAGCTGCTAAGGTGCAGGCTGATATTCATCAGTTAAAGGGCTTACTAATCAGAGATAAAATATTATCTCCGTTACCAACTATTTCTCGAAATTTCTACTGGAGAACCAAAGTAGTTCTGTTGAAGAAGTAAAAAAGGCTCAGCCTATTACACCGCACACAGAGACATCTTCTCCACTGCAACACCTGATAATGCATTTGATGCTTCAGCCACAAATATCCCAAAACAGAGTATCCTTTAAGGAGGATAAGACCTATTCACATAACAACAACGAGTGAAAATTAAAAATGGAAGATGATAGCATGCAAATATTGCTCACTATCACATGGTGACAATGAAATGTGTGACAAACATCCAGACTATCAATATTATTTGAAGAAAATCATGTATCGACAGCAAACCAGATCAAATCGATATAAATATATGGTTAAGTGTTACTTTTGTAAAGCCTACGGCCATTTGCAGAGGTCTTGCAAGGGAAGGGCAGAATTTAAACATGCAAATGTAGTTACTGTTTATAGCAGTGCTTCATGTAATGAGTCGGACGACGAACAAATCGCCAATGCGGCCGAAGTAATTGATACATTCTCCTCGTCTACTTGTAAGACGAGCAAACAGTTTCACAGAGATTGTAGCCTTACATGTTGTCATACCATTACCATTGATAGCGAGCAGGCGAATGCTGCCACGGACCCAAATGGAGAATTAAAAAGATATAGTGTTTTCATCAATGGCCAGTTGGAGTCCGTACTGCGTGACAGGCACCACAGTGGTTGGGGTACGCTAATCACTGGTCAACAACAGTGAACATACGGGTGAACACATTATGTGTAGTACCTTTCCAGGAAGAAAAGAAAGATATCCTATGGTATGGGCTACAATTAAGTCACCTTTCCTATCATGGAGGGTAAAGTGTGCGGCTCTTAAAAACCCTTTCTGTGATGTAATTGGTGGAAACGTATCATCAGCCATATGTTGTACTGATAACGATATTGAAGATTGGAATCAAACATACATTCAAGTCAAGAATAACACTATTGTTTATTTACCATCAAGATTGTAATCCTACAGTTATTCAGAACATTTAGCACAACGTTTCACAATTTAAATTTCAACATCCAGAGGAAACAGCATTCATCAACATGCAAATCCTTATTGTGTATAAAGAAAGTGGAATGCTGATGAACTGCAATCAAATTTCAGACTCCATTCAAAACTCTCAAATAACCAGAAATTTCATATATATTCATATGTTTCATGGATCTGCTACCACCATTCCTTCAACTGAATATTTCCAAGCTCTTCTTTCAAAATTACAACGGTACTATATGTAGACTTTGGTGATATTGAAAGCAATAAGATTACGGCCATCCTTAACAAAATTGTCAGCTACGTCATTTTTTTTTTCAAAGCAGAATGTAACAAAGTGAAATCTTTGCCAAACAATTCATCAATAATTGTACTGGATCGCGTTTCTCTGGTGTTACAGATAACCTGATCAAGAAATTTAACAATCCCTTATATGAGCTGAATCCAAAGCCAACATGTAAAACACCTAGATTCAAAAACTGCCATTGATGAAAGTGGCATAACTAGCTCTACAAGGGTTGAACATATCTCACAATGGCCTCGCCAGCAGTTTTCAAAGAGTGACACAATGTGCACACTGGTTTTATCTGGATCTTACTTATAGTAATCTAGAGGAAGTTCCTGCATACCTCGTTAAACTGAAGTACTTACAGAAGAAATTATACTACAAACACTGTTACCCATGGATCCTATTCGGACACTATATTGTCTCGTATGGAATTTATCTACCTCGATTCAAACAACCACGTCAAAATTACAAAACCTGGAACGTTTAATCATTTGGTATTTTGTGATCTTTCATCTCGGATATTGGTGGCATGACCAATGTTCACTTATGTGTAGTATTAATTTTTTTGGCTTAAGTATTTAAATTTACTGGATTGATATATGCACACACACACACACACACACACACACACACACACACACACACACACACACACACACACACACACACACACACACATATATATATATATATATATATATATATATATATATATATATATATATGTGAAATGGAGTTTTGACCATGCAACGGAGTTCGTGCACGCACACTCGGACTCCCTTCGGCGTATCATCGGCGCCTGGTGGCGATAGTTAAGCCTAACGACCGACAAGTACACAGCGTGGTAAGAGCAAGCGAGCGCAAAAGGCGGTTAAAATGTGACAGATTGGGCATCGGACACGTTCGAGTACTGTACTAGAACTGTGCGTCGTTTCGTCAACGCCGACCCATTCTTGAAAAACTACTCTACGGAAATGATATTGTAGTCTTACAGAAACACAGCTCGGCGACGAAACAGTCAATGTCGCGGGGTTTCCTGGCTTCATTAACAGACGGCACCTCGGACAGGCCATTCTGGTCCGCGACAACATACTGGTGTCTGAGATCGACATGTCCACCTGGAACAGTGATGCCCTGCAAGTGCAGGCATTACGAATAATGATGCCAGTGCAGCTTGTAATCGTGAACGTTTTTGCGCGAAATGCGAAGGTCGACGTGCGACAATGGCAGAGTTTGTTCGATATGGATGAAAGGCATATCATCTACTGTGGGGACCTCAATGCCAGAGGCAGTCAATGGGGGAATTGCATCACCAATAGACATGGAGAATATCTGGAGGACGCTCTGGCATCTGCTGCCCTAGTCTGTCTGAATGATGGGAAGGTCACTAGAACAGCCACTCGACCAGGTGACCATGACAGCGTCATTGTCTCATTTGGATCCTACTGTATTTGCCTTGGCGTGTACAAGACCAATGTAGAAGGTATTTACATTGCGTGAGCACTATTTGATTAGTGTAACTATGGAACACTTTTTTGTGAAAACATGTATTTTGAATAATGAAAACAAACAGTAAGTTGCACAATTTATTGCCTGTCATATCTCACTGCATCTCGTTAGGTCAATACTGCAGATGTCACAATATACATTTTAGCCAAATGTTTAATCTTCCAAGCTGAAATATGCAACACACATATTCCCACAGACTGTAACGGTAATTTTAAACTGACCATTATGTATTTTTTTCAGCAGGTTGACTTGTCAATAAGAATAGCAACTTCTTTAGCTGATCATAACATTGGGCCATTGTGTATTTTCAACATGACAATAAACTGTGTAGCCTATTGTTTGTCTTCAGTATTGAAATTTGTTACGGAAAAAACATTGTTCTGAACTTGGATTCTCATCCCAGCGTGCATCAACTAAACTGCTTTGGCCTTATTTGTCTTCTTCCTATCTATTTCGCTTTCAGTGTCCGATTAAGAGGAAACATCTGGAGATAAGTCTAGTATGTGACTGATACATGATGTTGACAGTCCCGATATGAGCACATGTCCCGTTCCGTTGTGTATAAGTGCTGGAGCTATTTCTGGGACATTGACTGGTGGTTGTCTGCTGTTGTTCCGTTGTCTTGTCTGGAGCAGACATTGGCTATCATGGCTTGTAGGATGACGTTGATGCTTATATTCTTGTTTGTTGCCCAGTTATCTCAGCTGTCCGGGTACACCTTTCCCTGTCTTCCTCTGCCTCTCTTGTCTGGTATTTTCTTTAAAAAATCAAATTAGCTCCACATCAGATACAGCTGTTTGACGTGTTACGCCTTCACATATTCTAGGCCATGACACATGAGGTGGGATAACTAGTTTCCTTCCTCGTCATCATTCCTTCCCATACAAGTGGATACATGATATGGTGCCAATATTGCTTCTCAGGTGTATGGGTCCGGAGGACAGTATATGGTGCTGATACGCCTGTCCAACTATTCTTGACCAGAGAACTGTAGTCGTGACCACAGAAGAATATGGTTATGAATAGACAACAAAGCTGGAATACAGGAGACTTTACCCAAATCTTCCCACTGCATATAGTTACACCTTTCGTTTTTTTTTTTTTTTAATGCACTTGATCTTTTTATGTTTTGTAAATATCCCTATAGTAACTATATATAACAGCATTCATTCATTCATTCATTCATTCATTCATTCATTCATTCATTCATTCATTCATTCATTCATTCATTCAGTAGCTTGTCATTTGCAGAACCTCGCACCCATAACAAAATTATGGAAAACTTCTCGGTCATATGCAAGATGTCCCGCGTCCCATACACCCATCTGGAGATCATCTGCCACATCCTGCACCCATCATCTCTTTGGCCTTCCTCTTCCTCTCTTCACAGGCATATACCCCGCCATTATTGTTCTCTCTAAACTTTCGTGACGTTTCAAGTGACCAAACTATTTTAGTGTTCTTCGTTTTATCGCCTTAAGTAGCCAACTTTCTTCAATATTCAGATCTTGTCGCATGGATGCATTTGTTCTGTTCTGTATCTGAGGTATTCTTTTAACTCGTGTATAACATTTATATTCAAAGGCATTTATGCGCTGTTCAGCTTGTTTAGTATGCGTCCAGGTCTCACAGGCGTATGTTATAATGGAAAAGATATATTCTCTTAAAAATGTAATGTCTATCTGTCTCACGCCAAAATGTATTCAGTTATTGTAGTTTTTGAAGAGCAATAAATATTCGTCTTTTAATGATTTCATCGTGTCACCATTTTTTGGTTTTTAATGACCCAAGATATTGGAAATTTTCCACCACCTCTAATTTTTCCTCATTAACATATATTTCTTTTTCCATATTAGTTTTTTATCTGTATGCATTACCTTTGTTTTTTGTTATGATAAGATATAAGTTGTGGTTTTCAGTATTCTTTTGGGTTGAAGTTATTAGTTTTTCTATACCATTCTATTAGTTTTTCTATTCCATTCTGTGATGTGGATAGTAATACTGCATCATCAGCATATCGAATCCTTGGTATATCATGACCACCGATATTTAGGGCATCATATTGCTCCCTGTTTATATCAACTATCATCTCTGACAATTTTGATTATATTTTCGGCGAACAGGTTAAACAAATGAGGAGACAGCACACAGCCATGACGGACTCCTTGCTTGATTTCAAACCACTCTGATGTCTCGCCATCTATTCCAATCCCTGCTTGTTGGTACAGAGAGAGAGAGAGAGAGAGAGAGAGAGAGAGAGAGAGAGAGAGAGAGAGAGAGAGAGAGAGAGAGAGAGAGCATTGTGATGAGTTGTACTACATGTAATGGAAAGCCCCTTTTCCTCATGATTTCCCAGTTTCTGATGTTGTACAATGTATATAACATCAGTCACGTTTAATAACAACCGAAACTTTTTAAGCAACTGAAGATATGTTTTCTCCAGACACGCATAAAGGCACACTTCGTTCAAAAGTACAAGGACATAGAATCTTAAACATAACATCGGTTTGTGTTTCGATTCAAAATGTCAACCTGAGCTTACTTTGCAACACTTTGCATGTTGTAAAGATGATATGTAGAAAGTGTAGTGAGGTGTATAGGGACCAAACGGGCGATGTTCACGACAATTAGCTGAACACCGAGATCACGAGAATATTAAATGTCTACAAGGGATGCTTACTAAAAACGATATTTATTTAAGAAAATAAAAACTGTGTTCATACACATAAATTAAAAAAATTACAAAGCATAAAGAACCTATTCAAGCAGCCTTATATCAGAAGATTTGGGAGACTCCTCAAACTATCCAACAAAGGATATACATTACTAATATCTCACACGTTATTTCAAGTAGTAATCAATTTAGCCCAAACACACTTAGTTGTTTCAGATGATCACATGACCTATGCTTGGCTTGTATAGTCATTACGGTGTTACATACTTAATTGATCTATGCGTATGAATTATGTCCTCTAAAAGTACTGGAGAGTTTTGGTCAGAGACCATAACTTTATGAAGGGAAAATCCCAACTGCACCTCCCTGCGGTAGAGGATGGAAACACACTACGGTGTGGCTAACACAGCTCTGGGGACCGAGTATCCACCGGAATAAGTGGACAACTCTGCAGCTGAGCAGAGCAGGGCACTCACTTGTCCTTACAGTCGGAAATGGCTGTCAAAGGCAGAGGTAAAAAGACCACCATGTGAATGTGGAAGGCAAGGGGAAACCACCACATTATCTTCCCAAGACTTCATGGCAAAACATATATCAAAGTTAGTGAAGGACGTTAATGGCTGTCTTAGGGCATCCTCGTCCGGTAGGGACAGTCATGAGCCACAGGTGACACCAGACCGTCATCCAGCTACTGATGGCAAAATCATAACTAAAATAAATAAATTTAGAGTAGGAACATGGAATGTTAGGACATTAAATGAGCTAGGAAAGTTGACCAATGTTCTAAGAGAGATGGATAGCATGAAAATGAATATACTAGGCGTTAGTGAGATGAGATGGAAGGGATCGGGCAAAATTATAGCTGACAATCACACTATAATTTATTCTGGAGGGGATACACATGAAAAAGGTGTAGGAATAATGTTAGACGAAAAAACAGCCAAGTCAATTAATGGATACTGGTGTATTTCAGATAGAGTTATTATGGTAAAAATCAAAGGCAAACCAATAGACATAAATATTATACAAGTATATGCACCAACAGCAAGCAGTAGTGATGAAGAAATACAACACTTTTACGACGAAATAGAAATGGCGATGGCTCAAATTGGATCACAAGAAATAAAGATAATACTTGGTGATTTTAATGCAAAAGTAGGAAAGGGAAAAATGGAGGATGTAGTGGGGAATTATGGTTTAGGTACAAGAAATGAAAGAGGGGAAAAGCTAATAGAATGGGCAAATATCAATGATATGATAATTGGAAACACATGGTTTAAACACCATAAAAGACGACTGTACACATGGATAAGCCCTGATAAGAAAATACGCAACCAAATTGACTACATACTAATTAATAAAAGATTTAGAAATGCTTTAATGAATGTAAAGACAATGCCTGGTGCTGACTGTAATAGTGATCATGTACCACTATGTGGACAAATAAAAGTAAGATTAAAGAGAGGGAAAAAAATGGTTAAGAACATGCGACTTAATAAAGAGGTTCTGAAAATAGATAAAGAAATGCAAGAACAATACAGAGTGACTGTGAAAAATAGGTACAATGCAATAACTAAAATACAGAGTATAGATGAACAATGGGAAATGTTAAGGGACTCCATTCATCAAACTAGCAAAGAAGTATTACCGGAGAGAGGCAAAATAGCTAAGAAAAAATGGATGAATGAAGATATCTTAAAACTGATGGACAAAAGAAAACAGAGTAAAAATGACAAACAAGAATACGCTAAGATAAATAAAGAAATAAAAGATAAATGTGGGAAGGCTAAAGAAAGTTGGTTAAACGAGCAATGCAAAAAAATTGAATTAAATTCCATTAAAGATACAAAAAATATGCACAGACAAATCAGTGAGCTTACAGGAAGAAAAATAAGAATAAATACAGGGTGTTTGAAATCAAAAACAGGAAAGATAATATTAGAGGAAGACGCTATAATGAAGAGGTGGAATGAGTATATAAGAGAATTATATGAAGGAGAAAGGGAAGAATTAACAGAAGATCGTAACTTAGAAGGTCCACCTATTCTGAAAGAAGAAGTCGCTGACGCTATGAAACGTATGAAGAAAGGAAAAACAGCTGGGCCAGATGAAATCACAATAGAAGAATTAGATGTATTGGGAGAATTTGGAGTAGATATATTAACCAAAATATTGAATGATATTTACAGCAGTGGATATTTACCCAGTGATATGCTGAAATCTGTATTTATAGCTATACCAAAAAGACCAGGAGCAATTAATTGTGAAGATTTTCGTACAATTAACCTTATAAACCATATCACTAAGCTTCTACTCAGAATCATAATGAGAAGAACCAAAAAGAAAATAAAAATGGAAATTAGTGAAGAACAGTATGGATTTGTGGAAGGAAAGGGCACAAACAATGCAATTTATACATTACGGACACTAATAGAAAGGCCAATAGAGAAACAGAGAGACATGTATTTGTGCTTCATAGATTATACTAAGGCATTTGATAAAGTAAAACATGATGAACTGATTAAAATGTTGGAAGATATCAACACTGATGGAAAAGATTTAAGAATAATAAAGAATATTTACTGGAACCAAGTAGCAGCAATTAAAATGGGAAATAAAGAGGGTAGTTACGAACAGATAAAGCTAGGAGTACGACAAGGGTGTGTCTTGTCACCAGATCTTTTCTCCCTTTATAGCGAAGTAATAATGAGAGGGATCAAAGAGATGCCAGGAATACTAGTTGGAGGTTATAATATAAATAATATACGCTATGCAGATGACACAGTATTGGTGGCGGATAATTCAACAGACCTACAACAATTATTAGACGTTGTAGTAACAGAGAGTGCAAGGAAAGGACTCTCCTTGAATATCAAGAAAACAGTAACAATGGTAATATCAAAGAAAATGGTGACACCAAAATGTGACATAGAAATAGAAGGGAAAATCCTTAACCAAGTTGATAATTTTAGATACCTAGGGGCATTTATAACATCAGATGGAAGATGTACAACAGAGATTAGGAGCAGAATAGGGCAGGCAAAAGCCGCATTTCAGAAAATGAAGAGTATCTTATGCAATAAGTCACTATCACTGAATGTAAGAAAGAGAGTGATGAAATGCTATGTAGAACCAGTTTTGCTGTATGGCAGTGAATCTTGGAATGTAAATGAACAAATTAAGAAGAAATTAGAAGCAACAGAGATGTGGTTCATTAGACGAATGTTGCGAATTCCTTGGACTGCCAGAGTAACTAACGACGACTGCCTGAAACAGGCTAACGAAACTAGAACATTATATACAACAATAAGACAGAGACAAACAGCTTTCCTCGGTCATGTGATGAGAAGAGAGGCATTGGAGAACATCGTAACAACTGGAAAGATCGAGGGGAAGAGAGGCAGAGGTAGACCAAGAGAAGTGATGCTGGATGGATTGAGACGGTGGCATGGAGGAATATCAGCAGCAGAGTTGATCCAGAAAACCAAAGACCGAGATCTGTGGAGAGCCATGAACGCCTACGCCAGCCGGCACGGCACTTGATGATGATGATGTATGAATTATGACCTTTATGACAGTAATATTCAAAATTAATCGACCCAAGCAATTCACTTTATAAGCGTGTTCGACAAAATGGGCGCATCTATTTAGAGCCTGTTTGAACTAAATTAACAATTATAAATAGTCACACTGACACCTTTCCAGTGGGTGGATAACAGCGGCTGTTTGAGGTGATATGAATTATTCCTGGTGTTGATACAGAGAACACACAGAATGAATAAAAGATACAAAGAAGAACAACAGTCATAAACAACACTGAAGTACACATACAGACGGATCAGCTCAACAGTCCACAGAACATGGAGTTGGAAAGATTCTCCTTCATTTAAAAAAAAATGGAGCAAAGTCAATGACAACTGGACAATTCTCAAGTAACTTTAGAGCGGATATAGGCCTTGAAAAGTGTAGTAGAAATACTGTTGACAGAGAAACATAAAAAGAAGCAACTTGCTCTCTAGAAAACAGATGTTTAAATACTGAAGAGTAGAAACAGTGTAGATCTAGCAGAACTAAGAGAAGCACTCCATGAACTATGTCAAACAACCAAATGAGTGATAATACAACGGACCTTCTCATATTGCATCATACGTGGACATTAAGAGGCCTGCAGAATGGCACAGGAACGTGGCAGACTGCAACAGCCTAATTTAGACATAAAATATGATGACGCACAGAGATTTATAAGAAGAAATTATAGAATCAAATGTATATCAGAACATCCAGGACACCAGAAACATGATGAAAAATACCGACTTCACCTAAAAGAACAAGATACAATCTTCAGACTCGGCACAGGATACAACAGGTCTAGATGCCACACGTTTAGTCAACTAAAGATAACATATACTGATACATTAAACTGTGGGACATGTGAAATGACAACTAAACGTGTCAAACATATGCAAAATAGAGAAACACTATTTTCGCCTACACCTGCTCAATTTGAGAAGAAAATCTTTGGAAATGTCAATAAGCTCAAGTGTTTACTGCTGCTTTCTTTGGATATATTCACGTTAAAGTCTGTCTGTTTTGTTCTTTTCAGAACTGGTTTCGTCGACTGCTACAAGCTGAGAGAGTTACTGAGGAGGGGATCCGAACATTTATGAACTAAGTAGGCCGAAGTGCAATGAGGATAAACTGACCACTAATTATTGTCAACGTGTTAGATAGGACATAGATAGGACAGGAGACAGAATAAGGGGTAAGGACAGATAGGAGGTAGATAAGGACCTATAATAGGGAGTAGATAGAATAGAGAGAGACCGCATGGGATAACTTAGGACAGTTATAAGACAGGACTTAGATGAGGACACGGACGTGTCATAGCTAGGACATTAGCGGGCCTAACCCCGAGGATGGGGCGGGGGATGCTAGTTCACGGGACAACACCCGTAAACAGAGTTAGCAGTAGGACAACCCAAGGTTGACACAGACAGGACTATTGTACAACGTGACGAGTGGGACAGCACGAGGTTTTGCTGACCGCACGGAATTTAGAACGACAAGGGCAGCGAGTGGACTGAGGTTATTCAGACAGGACCCGACAGTCTTCCAGACAGGACGTGTGATTGTTTTCCGAAAGCCAATGTGTAGTTTACAAGAGCGCATGTTATAATTCGCGAGTGTGAGATTGTATTTGAGTATGTACGGGTTGTTGTGAGGAAAGGCGACATGTATATTTAGGCAGGCAATTACCGCCTGATCTTGTGTATGTAAATATATCAGGTTCGCCTGAAATAAAATAGATAATGTCCATTCACACATGAAGTTTCGTTGAGATATGAATGAAGTGGCGCGAATGCCTGGATGCAATTTGAGTTGTTGACTTCTTCTTCTTCTTTCGTTCGCCTAAATTATGTTTATAACTGCAATGTTGTCTCTTGTATGAATCTAACAGTCTTTTTTAGTTCATTCAGCGGTCCATAGAGTTTATCTTCCACTGTTGTCTCTCTAGGCCAGAAGGTTCGCCTGGATATGTTGTAGTTTTGGGCAATCCTGGAGTATGTGCTCTGCTGTCTGCGACGCCAAACCACATGTGCACATGGCTGAGTCACCAATCTTGAATTTTGTATACATGTGGTTGCGTAATCTATTGTGTCCTGTTCTGAGGCGCAGAAGAATGACCTGTTCTGGTCTGTCCATAATTGTTGACAATTATGTTGGCATCTGAAGGTGTTTGCAGACGAAGAAACTGGCAGACGATTTGAAATTACTCTTGTTGACATGACGTTTGTTGACATGAATGTTGTTGATATGACTGTTGTTGGCATGTCTTTTGTTGACATTACTTGTGTTGACATGACTTTGTTTGACATGACTTTCGAATTGTACCGTGAAAGGTTCATTTACTTACCGTTCCAGACAGGTCAAGGTCATTTCCATCTCATGTTAGGCAGCGCACTTTGCATACTATTTTACGTTATTAAGCAAAAACATATCTGTATCATCATCATCATCATCATCATCATCATCATCATCATCATCATCATCATCATCATCATCATCATCATCATCACCATCATCACCATCATCATCAACAACATCATCATATATCATCAACACTGTCGTGTTATCATATCATCATCACAATCATCATATCAGTCATGTCATCGACATCATCACCTTGATCATATTATCATTAATATTGTCATCATTATCATCATATCATCATTATCATTTTATCATCATCAACATTATCATCATCATCATATTATCATAATCAACATTATCGTCATAATATAATCATTTTCATATTATTATCATCATCACCATCATATCATCATCATCACCATCCTAATCGTTATGATTATAATCATGATCAGGTTAAAAATCTGGACAACTGATGGTGAAGTGGTCTACTACTAATAAAGAATGAACCTTAGATACATTATTATTTATTATGTACAGTTTTCTTGATTTGTTCAAATGTTTCATACATGACAGTTGTAAAAACCGAAATGTTAATGCTTGATTCTCCATACAGAAACAAACATGTTCCCTTGTAGATTTGGTAGCCCGCCGAACGCATAGCTAGACTGTTAAGCATTCACTTCCAACATCTGCCAGTGCACTGAGCATTCACTTCAATTCCTCTACTAAATACTCTGGGGTGACTGATGCATCGAAGGACTAAGCACGTATGTGAAAGCCCAGTGTGCAGTTGGACACAACATAACATTCGTACACTAGCTTACCCAGCATTAAGTTCAGTTGTTTTATTAGTTCACTGAGCATTTTGTTCCATTCATCTATTAGTTCACTGAGTGTTCGGTTGCACTTATCTATTAGTTCACTAAGCATTCAGTTTCATTTGTCTACAATATACGAGATAACATAACCTTCGACTACCAATTTACTGACCATTCTTTTCTATTCAACTGGTTGGTTTAGTGAACATTAATTCCACATCAATTAGTTTCCTTAGCACTCATGTCCATTTCTAGCAACAACACACGTCTTGCTGACGTCATCCCAAGTGAAGTTATTCTTACAAGACTGGACCACGGTGCGGCCCAGGTCACAGATTATATAGAACCTGCAGTTTGTTGGATGCGCAAAGTAGCCGCCGTTGATGTTCTCGCAGGGATGCAGAGAGGAGCATGGCAGATCTGGTGTCGGTTTGACACAAGTTTTGACTGCGGGGTTGAAGACCAGTCCCCCTGAACAAGGCCGAATTATGGGCTTCATAAACTCGCATTGGATGTAGTGTGTGCAGTCGACCGGGTGAGCGACGATCTCCGTCGGTTCCAGGGTCGAACAGATGGTGTCAATGACAACTGAAAATCAGAAATCAGAGCATACCGTGTAACTATTAGAATATTTCAAATGCGAGTGACAAAGAGTTAACATAATATCACTAGAAGGCACATTACACTCAACTTCAGAGTTTGATGGTTAATTAAGAATATGCATTTAAGCACCAAGAACAAACTCAGATATGCTCCGTTTGCCCTCTGCATATGAAGCTTCAGTAACAAACACACTTGGACATACAGTAAAACGTCGATTAACCATCTCCATTGGGACGAGGGCTGTGACGGATAACCGAATATATGGATAACATAAATCTCTTAATACATATGTACAGTAACGTGATTTCATTGCGGGCTTGGGACGAAAATGGAGATTGTAAAAATCCTTTAAAAGTGAATAATACATACATATTATATGTAATTTTACAAAACGATCAATATAAATGTCAATATAAGAGTTGTAATGTACAGAAATGTATTGTAATACTATAAACCTACGTTACTTTAATATAATCTGTCATCTCCTTCTGTGTCTTTGAGGCTCGAGCTTTCTGCGCGGCGATGTTCCGTATCTTACGCAGAAGTAGGATCTGTGTTGCATTTTCCTCCTTTTGTATTTCAAACCAGTCGATGCATTTTGATAACATTGTTTCTGCTTCTAAGTGGCTACTTGTAGGTTTTGGTTAAGAACTGATCCTTGATCGTCATCAAGTCCCTCTTCTGCATTCGTAGTAACACTAGAAACAATTTCATCATCGTTCTAGATGTCAAAGCCACCATCCATTTTGCCACATTCCAACCAATCTGTTACTTCTTCTGGCGTACAGTTTTCACTGTTTAGTCCTACATTGTTGCACAGTTGCACAATGTCGTCAACATTAACAGTCTCAGTTCCTTAAGTTTCGTCAATAGGTTCAGGCAAGATTTTATTCAACCCATTCCTTAGGTTAGATACGGTAAGGTCAGTCCAAGGCAGTGGAAAAATTGGAAATAGCGTTTTTTATGTTGTACCTCTTCTCAAAAATTGTTTTTTAAAGGACGATGACGAACAACAGAAACTGTTGGATAAACGGTTGACAGTTAATCGAAGTTTTACTGTATTTCGCATGCATAGCCGCATACATCCCCTTGTGCCAGAACTGGATATACTGGGTATATATAAAAACACGCATCATTAAATCGATTTAGCGAGGCTTATTGTGTCTTCAAATGACAGTCGTTCAAAGATACTCATAAACATATATTCCCATCGTCCAGAGTTTTGTGGAGTACGCATAATGTAACATTTAACATTCCGCACGCTTCCCCATCCTACAGAACACACTAGCTGCAAAACCCAAGCAAGGTACCAGCCAATCAAGAGGCGAGGCAGACACACTGGTGGTGTATATGGCACATACAGAGAAAGCTTGATACTACATGTGCATCTAATGCGTCCTTCCACTGGTGGTGTACAGGGCACATATAGAGAAAGCTTGATACTACATGTGCATCTAATGCGTCCTTCCACTGGTGGTGTACAGGGCACATATAGAGAAAGCTTGATACTACATGTGCATCTAATGCGTCCTTCCACTGGTGGTGTATAGGGCACACACAGAGAAAGCTTGATACTACATGTGCATCTAATGCGTCCTTCCACTGGTGGTGTACAGGGCACATATAGAGAAAGCTTGATACTACATGTGCATCTAATGCGTCCTTCCACTGGTGGTGTACAGGGCACATATAGACAAAGCTTGATACTACATGTGCATCTAATGCGTCCTTCCACTGGTAGTGTATAGGGCACACACAGAGAAAGCTTGATACTACAAGTGCATCTAATGCGTCCTTCCACTGGTGGTGTATGTGGTACACACAGAGAAAGCTTGATACTACATGTGCATCTAATACGTCCTTCCACTGGTGGTGTATAGGGCACATACAGAGAAAGCTTGATACTACATGTGCATCTAATGCGTCCTTCCACTGGTGGTGTATGTGGTACACACAGAGAAAGCTTGATACTACATGTGCATCTACTGGTGGTGTATAGGGTACATGCAGAGAAAGCTTGATACTACATGTGCATCTAATACGTCCTTCCACTGGTGGTGTATATGGTACATACAGAGAAAGCTTGATACTACATGTGCATCTAATACGTCCTTCCACTGGTGGTGTATATGGTACATACAGAGAAAGCTTGATACTACATGTGCATCTAATACGTCCTTCCACTGGTGGTGTATATGGTACATACAGAGAAAGCTTGATACCGCATGTGCATCTAATGCGTCCTTCCACTGGTGGTGTATATGGTACACAGAGAGAAAGCTTGATACTACATGTGCATCTAATGCTTCCTTCCACTGGTGGTGTATAGGGTACATAATGAGAAAGCTTGATACCGCATGTGCATCTAAAGCGTCCTTCCACTGGTGGTGTATAGGGCACATACAGAGAAAGCTTGATACTACATGTGCATCTAATGCGTCCTTCCACTGGTGGTGTATATGGTACATACAGAGAAAGCTTGATACTACATGTGCATCTAATGCGTCCTTCCACTGGTGGTGTATATGGTACACACAGAGAAAGCTTGATACTACATGTGCATCTAATGCGTCCTTCCACTGGTGGTGTATATGGTACATAAGAGAAAGCTTGATACTACATGTGCATCTAATGCGTCCTTCCACTGGTGGTGTATAGGGCACACACAGAGAAAGCTTGATACCGCATGTGCATCTAATGCGTCCTTCCACTGGTGGTGTATAGGGCACATATAGAGAAAGCTTGATACTACATGTGCATCTAATGCGTCCTTCCACTGGTGGTGTATAGGGCACACACAGAGAAAGCTTGATACCGCATGTGCATCTAATGCGTCCTTCCAATGGTGGTGTATAGGGCACATATAGAGAAAGCTTGATACTACATGTGCATCTAATGCGTCCTTCCACTGGTGGTGTATAGGGCACACACAGAGAAAGCTTGATACTACATGTGCATCTAATGCGTCCTTCCACAGGAACCAGCAGGACAAACGAAACGTAAAATATCTACATCTTTGCTTCAGTGACTACATCAGGTTTTTCGATAAAGTAAGGCATGTCATATGAGAAAGATGCTACACATTAATTCGAAAAGACATGAAGATTGTGAGACGCAGAGGTGTTTCCAAGGCACCAGGGCCGGGATCTATACTGGCCAAGACCTGCTGACACGTCCACGGGGGACCTGGCTAACATCAGTAGGATCGATGATTCCTCCAAAACCGGAGAGTATCTGCCTGCATGGCGAGGAACCACCAGTCTGCACACCAATAAGCCAGATATGGGACAACGGATACTCACGCAAACCTCAGGTCCTGTATGACATCACACTGATGTTGGACAACAGGGTGTATTCATCCGACATTCAGAACTTCACGCTGGAGTTCACAGCCAGCCAACACAAGCAAGCAAGCAAGCAAGCAAGCATGAGAATTGTAAACAAAACATATATTGGAAACCAGCTGCCATAAAAATTGAACGAACGAACGATCTTTGTTTTCAAAGGGTAACAAATTGATTATTCAAAGGCATTTGACTGTGCACATATTGATATATTCACAGAAACTTTGGGAAATCATGAGGAATATGGGCTGTCCATCACATGTAATAAACTCATAAGACTGCTCTATCTAGATCAGGGGTGGGCAAACTACGGCCCGCGGGACGTATGCGGCCCGTCAACTGATATTATGCTGCCCTCGAGAGCGTTTAGAAATAAAACATTTTACTTCGTTTTTAAGTAATTTTATTGAATTTTACAGAATTTCATGTACCGGTATGATTGTTTTAATAAAAAAAATTGTAAAATCTTGTTAACAAATTAGTAAAAGTTTTTGTTCATATTGCAAAATATAATGTATAAGTGAATAAGTAAAGTAAAATTGCAATAATTAGTTATTTATACTGTTTAATAACCTATAAATAATTCATAATTACGTATTGTGATAGGTTGCTGTAAACAAAGTGGACGTAATATGTATAGGCCCCCCAATAGCTTTACAATTGTCAATGTGGCCCTACGCACAAAAAGTTTGCCCACCCCTGATCTAGATCAACAAGCAGCGGCTAAAATAGATGACGAGACATCAGATTGGTTTGACATCAAGCAAGGAGTCCGTCAGGGCTGTGTGCTGTCCCCTATTTGTTTAACCTGTACGCCGAAAATGTAATGAGAAATATAAGAGATGATAAACAGGGAGCTATATGATGCCCTAAATATCGGTGGTCATGACATACCAGAGCTTCGATATGCTGATGATACAGTATTACTATCCACAACACAGAATAGTATAGAAAACCTAATAGTCTCAACCCAGTTGAATAGTGAAAATGACAACTTGTATCTTAACATAGCAAAAACAAAGATAATGCATACAGATAAAACTACTATGCAGAAAGAAATATATGATAATGAGGAACAATTGGAGCTGGTGGAAAATTTTGAATATCTTGGGTCATTGATTACCAACAACGGTGACACAATGAAAGAAATTAAACGACGACTATCAATTGCTTTTGAAAGACTAAAACAAATGAATAAATTATGAAGTGGGACAGACAGAACTACAAAAATTAGATTTTTAAAAGCATGCATCTTTCCCATTGCAACATACGCACGTGAGACCTAGGCACTTACTAAACAAGCTTAATGGCTTTGAATATAAATGTTATAGACGAGCTCTAATAATATCTTGGGTACAGAAAAAAATAAATGCATCCATACTTCAAAAGCTGAATATTGAAGAAGGTTGGCTATTAAAGACGATAAAACAAAGAAAATTGAAAATATTTTGTTCACTTGAAACGTCACGAAAGTTTGGAGAGAACTATAATGGAGGGGTATATGCCTGGGGAGAGAGGAGGAGAAAGGCCAAAGAGAAGATGGGTGCAGGATGTGGCGGATGATCTCCAAATGGGTGTACCGGACGCCGGACATCTTGCTTATGATCGAGAGGTTTTCCGGAAGGTTGTTATGTGAGCGGCATGAATGAATGAATGAATGAATGAATGAAGGAATGAATGAATGAATGAATGAATGAATGAATGAATGAATGAATGAACAAAGTGGTGACGCATGTCCGTCTTACATTCGGACCTCCCAATCACTCATCTGTCATTCATCAATTGTGCATGTTACATTCACATAGGGAAAAAAAAATGTCAAATAGATTTTGTAAACATAAACAATGCATATTACCATGTTATGAGACAGGCAGACACACGTACACACGCACATTCATAAACACACAAGCAGTCATGCCTACATACATACTTACATCATTTGCACAGACGCTCACATTTATGCACACACTCAATAACATACAAATACACACTCCCTCGCATAAATTGCATGCGTCCACACATACCCACACAAACACATACACATACATACACTAACACACATACACACATATACACATATTCCACACATACACATACAAACACACACATACGCACAAACACATAAACACAAATACGTACACACATATATATACATACACACAAACGTATATACGCACTCATGGACACACATATATACACACATGCACTCAGATACACACATTTACACATACATATACACATGCACACACATGCAAACACAAACACACATACATCTATATAAACACACGCACATAGACACAATACACACACCCACCCATTCATCCACCCACACACACACTTATCTAGACACATACACGCTGCCTCACAATCACTCTAATATGAACAAACTCTCACACTTTATACACACATACACTGACGATTATCGTGAGTATCCTCACAAATAACACACAAACGCACACTCCCTCGCATAGCACACAAATACAAACTCCCTCGCATAAACTGCATGCATGCACACATACACATATAAGCATATACACATACATACATGAGCATACATATATACACACGCAAATACATACATATACTCACATACATATACACATATACACACATACACACATCCACACATATGTCACGAGCTCGCCATGAGTTAACCAGATAATAATACCGACGTTTGCTTGGCGTATATTTTCTAGGCCACAACAGTCGTACTACCAGAGTAAACACAGCTGCACGGGATACATCAGGTCAGCCCATATACACATTTGGTGGTGAGTGAGGAGGAAGTGAGTGCGCTGAATCATATATCACTTTGACAAGTCATAAACATATCAGAGGGAAAACGGAAGTACTTAGCACGGAAGTAACAGTACATATGTCAATTCTGGGTTACCGGAACATCGAGAAGATTGACGGGGTTATTGGCAACTGTTGTTGGGGGTATACAGGAACTCGCTGGCTTGTTTTGGGAATCTAAACCAGTGATGACAGATCTAACATGGAGGGAGCCAGAGGGGGGATGGATCCCTGACAGGGGATGATCTGCCAAGGTGCCACCTGTGTGGGGGCATAAAGGATAACGTCACGTGGCCAACTTTAGGAGTTGCCATAAAAACCCGAGTTGGGGCCAACTAGGGGGACTTGGAAATGTGGCTCTAGTCGGAGTGCAAAGGCACTGCAGTGCTTAGTGGAAATAATATCTACCGTGTGTTAATTAGTGACTTAATTTTACACGTGCCTATAATGGCAGATGTAGATATGATTGATAGGACTGCAGTAGTGCCATTGAAGGTATAACCTATTATAATATTAGTTCTACTTAATATAGACTGTGGCCTTGTTAAACTATAGTGTGATGATTAGCACTGTTAGTGGAAACTAGTTAGAGTAAGAATAGTGATATTAACTCTGCTAGTTAAGAATAGATTAGTGAAGTGTTGATAAGCTTTACTAGTTGAGAATTGAGTAATGAGGGATAATTGGGATCTTCCCGTAGGTGTCCCTGGTGGGCGGGGTTCCGCATTCTGTTTGCTGATTTTTTCTTTGTCATAGCCTGATTCGGCTCTAGGTGGGTAGCTAATCTGCTCTATGACTAAGTCTAGTTAGCTAAAGATCATTAAGCAAGGTGATAGGCTTACACTCAGCCGAAAGGATCAGTGACTAGTACTATCACCAGATGTGTTGTTTCTATCCTAGGTTCCCTACCAGATCCAAGGAAACTCAACAAGTTTTTGGGAAAGAATCCAATCCCATTCGGAAGAACACCAGTTCAACAATCAATAAAGTTGCATACAGAACGTAACTAAAGCTAGAAGGAAGTTGATTCACCAAAGAGAGTGATGCGTACTGATGCACCACACAGCATCAGACAGTAGTAACGAACTGAAAACATTAAGTCTAATAATTACATAGTGTGATATAATCTCATGTAATAGAACACAAGACTTGATACTTGAGGCTAGATAGACACGAGGGAGGATCCAGTACAGTAACAATTAACATTAATCTGTGTACACACTACAAAGGACTTGTGCATTTTTTTATGAACGATAGGAACGGACATTGTGTAGGGTGCAACCGGTCCATGATTAACTGTTTATACCACCGGTGTCTATTTCGGATGTTCATGAAATGGGATTACCAGAGGTCTACAGAGGCAAATCAGTATCCAGCAGGATGGTTTCGGCGCTGGGTGAGAAGTACATGTTCTGACGTAACGTGCTGTGGTCTATCCTTGCTGGGATCAGCTGACTGGGTTGTTGTCTGAGAGTCCGATTCTACACACTTTATAGAACACGTCACACATTTTCTTCACATACACGTCTCATATACGTTACACTTTTCTTTTAATAAATTAATCTTTATTAATCTTTAGAAGCAAGAGTTGTTGAGTATGTTGCGTTGGGGAAGTATGAGAAGGGGGCATAGTACGACAGTGAGAGAGTGATAAGAAAAGGTGTCCATAGGCTGATGGAGTGTGTTGGACGGAAGCTGGTGGATTCTCCAGAATATTGAGAGGAAAAAAATATTATAATGTGGGTGTCGACTCTCTTCACTCCAGGGACGACACTGTAAAGGAGGACACGACAACATACTTACTCACATACACACATTCACATACGAACATACTCACACACGCACACACACATACACACACGCACACACACATACACACATACGAACATACTCACACATACACATACACATACACACACAAGCACACACACACATACACACATATAAACACACATATACGCACATAATACACATACACACTCATACACACATATGCACACATATACAATCATATACACATTCACACACGTATAGACATTCATACACAATACACCCACATACACACATATGCACACATACACATACATATATACACACACATAGACAAACATACACACACCCAGCCATCCACCCACTCACATACTCACACATACACTCTACTTCACATAATCACTAAAACTAATATATACAAATTTCCACACTTTACACACTCATACATTAACGACTATCGTGAGCATCCTCATAAAAACATTTAAAATTGGGAACAAAATTGGGGGGGGGGGGGATGGAGAAAACAATTTGAAAAATAGTGGAAATGAAAACAGTATATTATACGTGTGACTACTCTTCCGTTAAAATCACCCATCACAATAAGTTCATCTGTCTCCCTAACATTATTTAACGTGTCTGCTGGTCACTATATTCGGTAATTTTTTCACATATTTGTCTAAGTGTAAATAGAGCATCAGTAGTATCTCACACCCATATAAACAGGGGTATATCACACCCATATAAACACACGCCATATAGGGAAAATGTATGAAAAACTATTGGAACAAAGAGCTAAACCCATAGTTGAACAACAGTTAAGCAAAGTACAATTCGGTTTTCGGAAAGTTAAAAGTTGCACTAATGCATATATTTGGAAAAAAAACCTATCGAATATAGTGACCAGCAGAATATTGTGTTTGTAGATCAGGAAAAGGCTTTCGATAGAGTAGATAGATACAAATTATGGACCATCCTTGAAGACTATGGGATACAAGGGCAATTCCTAGAAAACATCATAGCCATGTACCACTTGAGCCGAAGTGCAGTAAGAACACAAGAAGGAATATCAGATATGTTCACAATCAATACAGCAGTGAGACAGGGATGTGTGCTCTCTGCTCTGCTATTTAATGTCTACATGGACAGAATATCCAAAGAAGCAAGTCTTGACAGAACAGATTCAGAAAATTTAGAACTCTTTACTCCAGATGAAATAACTGATCCACAGGGAATAAATGAACTTCTATTTGCAGACGATCAGTGTCTGTTTTACAGCGATGAGGACAGACTACAACATCACATTAATAATCTGAGTTCAATCTGCAGCAGATACAATATGAGTATAAACAGAGCCAAAACCGAAGTAATGCAAGTTAGCAGATCGCCGGGCCCATTAAGTATACAGATAAATAGCACAACTCTGAAACAAGTTAAAGAATTCAAATATCTTGGAAGTATGATCACAGAAGATGGTAGATTGGACAGAGAAATCGAAATCAGATGTCAAAAAGCTAGTGCACTTACATATCAACTATCACCCTTACTGAAACATCCAAATATACCCATGTTTGCAAAACGACAGATAATAAACAGCATATTTACACCAACCCTATTCTACCAATCTCAAACCTGGACTTTATCCAGATCACACCTTCACAAAATCAACACCTGCGAAATGAGATGCCAACCTAAGGAGGAGAGCTGCCAGCCTAACAATCCGAGACCGAGTAAGAAATGTTATTATCAGACAGACAGTGGGATCAACACTTTGTGCCACATTTATTGAAAGGCAGAAGATCAAGTGGTTTGGCCATGTCGTTAGAATGCAACACCAATAACTGCCATCACTGGCCTTACATCTAAGCTCACCTGCGACAAGACCAAAAGGACGTCCAAGAAGAAAATGGATTGACGACATCAAAGACATTGTACAATCACACGGAATGACACTATCCAGTGCCCCCCACCCGGCGCTGGAACGCAAATTATTCCTCCCCACGACGCTTGAAGGCAGAAGTGGAAGATGATGATGATGATGATGATGATGATGATGATGATGATGATGATGATGATGATGATGATGATGATTATGATGATGATGATGATGATGATGATACATTGTGTATCGTTAAAAATATAGTGACGCAATTCAATAAGATAATTCCTGGAATTGACATAAGCATGATGAAATAAGCAGTGCATATAGTACAAGTTAAATTCAAATGGCTGTATAAATGCTAGTATGAAACATTAGAATACAGAAAAACATATGGAATAGCATGTCACATGACATGCGCGCGCTCAAATCTCTCTCTCTCTCTCTCTCTCTCTCTCTCTCTCTCTCTCTCTATCTATCTATCTATCTACTCTCTCTCTCTCTCTCTCTCTCTATCTATCTACTCTCTCTCTCTCTCTCTCTCTCTTTATTTTCTTTTACGCACACTCACACACACTAACTCTTTCATTGTCTCATTCTCTCTCTCTCCCTCTCTCTCTCTCTCTCTCACACACACACACACACACACACACACACTCTCTCTCTATCTTCTTCTTCTTTTTCTTCTTCTTCTTCTTCTTCTTCTTCTTCTTCTTCTTCTTCTTCTTCTTCTTCTTCTTCTTCTTCTTCTTCTTCTTCTTCTTCTTCTTCTTCTTCTTCAGCGTTCCCGGCCATTGGGTTCTTTGCTGCAGATACAATCCGTCTCCATTCGTCTATCTGGTTGATCTTCTCTTGCCAGTCGTTGATTCCAAGTGCTTGTAGGTCTGTATATATATTATCTCTCCACCGTCTTCTTGGTCTACCTCGGGGTCTACGGTCATTTATTTCCTGAGTGTAAGCGAGTTTTGTTTCCCTATTATCTTCCATTCTTTCTATATGCCCAAGCCATTGTCATCTATTAGCCTTCACAATACCAGTGATTAGCGGGGACTTAAACAGATCATAAATGTCTTTGTTACTTCTCCTTTCCCACTCGCCACTTTGTGTATCCCTAATGGGTCCAAAGATGCGTCTTAAAACTTTGTTCTCAAAGGTTTGTAACAAGGCTTCGTCTCCTTTCGTTGTAATCCAGGTTTCAGAGCCATACAGAACAACTGGTCTGATCAGTGTTTTGTACATTGTG
The DNA here is from genome assembly GCA_963921405.1 of Cepaea hortensis. Lineage (NCBI taxonomy): Eukaryota > Metazoa > Mollusca > Gastropoda > Stylommatophora > Helicidae > Cepaea > Cepaea hortensis. Next base: position 61,873,518 of record OY992883.1, read on the forward strand.
ATTTTGGTGTTACGAGACAGCGCATTTGATTTTAGTAGATGTTGTAGTGCATAGTATATCTTATTTCCAGAATTGATTCTAGTTTGTATTTCTTCCCTTATGATGTTGGAACAGTTGAAGATTGTACCCAGGTATTTTCTCAAATTAATCAGATTGTACCCAGGTATTCCCTCGAATTAAATTGTAAAAAGACACAGATTATGGTCGTCACTAGGAAGAACGAAATACCACAATGTAATATACAAGTAAATGGGAATATTCTTCAACAAGTGAATAGGTACAATTATGTCGGAACAGTAATAACATCTGATAGGAGATGCCTTGAAGAAATTAGAACAAGAATCGCCATGGCAAAAGTAGCCTTTAGCAAGATGAAAAACATACTGACCAGATGCTAAAAAAGATGTCAATTGAAACGAGAAAAAGCGTGTTGAGATGCTACATAGAACCTTTACTTTTATATGGATGTGAAGCTTGGACAATGAGCAGTAAGGCTGAAAAACATCTGATGGCTGTAGAAATTTGGTTTCTGAGGAAAATGCAAAGAATACCATGGACAGCCAGAAAGACCAATGAACAAGTCCTTCAAGAAACAAATGAAGATCGTAAGCTGATTAGAGACATTAGACATAGACAGTCACAATTTTGTGGGCATGTTATGAGAAGAAATGATTTGGAGAACTTGGTGATAACTGGTAAGATCGAGGGGAACAGACCAAGGGGAAGACCTAGAAGCAAGTACCTGGATGGCTTGGCCTTGTGGCATGGTCGAGACAGAAACTCGGATCTGATCCACGACTCTGGTGATCCAGTGAGATGGCAGAACATGACCGCCCACGCTTACCGGCATGGCACATGATGGATCGATTCTCTCACCCATACTTATTCACTCTCACAATCACCCTCCCTTACTCTCACACTCACAAAGACAGACACATACTCTGTCACAAATATTACTGGAGGTCATCGACCTAATGATCTAGGCCAGAGACCGTTGTTATGAGCGAGAGTCATCGACCGGAATGATCAAAGACCAGAGATCGTCGATTTACACCGCTACAATTTTGTTTGTTGTCAGGACGGATCCCCGATCAAACAGGAGCGGAACTCTTTGAAACACGGAGAACGATCCTAGATAAAACACAGTCAGAAATCTTTGACGACGGTGAACGAAGTTCCCGTGAGCAACGGAAGAAACGATATCAACTAGAATTGTCTACATCAAAGAAGATTATCGGCAGGTTTTTGTACAATGATGAAAAGACGAGAAAAGAGCAGGGGGCTACTTGGTGGAGGAGAAAAAAAAACCAGTGACGTCTTACAGACAAAATTATAAGTTGTCTGAATATACCGTTTTAAATTCAGTGTGCTAAAGAAAATTACACCGAGAGGACGTGTTTATCTATTCGAGGTCCTATTTAGAAAAGGAATTACAATGTCCCGGGTTGCTTAGAGGCAACGGACATTTGTACTGGATGTGCATATGTATTCCAATTCAGGATCACAATAGTTTTATAAGGTAGTAGTGATGTAGATTAGAACTCGAACATAGTGGACTTGCGTGTGTGACCGTAGTATTAGAGTGTCGACAGCAAGAGGCTGAGGAGTGACTTAGGCTGTGTTGAGTGAGGTGTCATTGCACTCGATAGGTTAAGAACAATGACATGAGAAGATAGTCAGTAAGTGGGGAGATAAAGGATAGGTCTATGCAAGGATATTATGGTAGGAGTGTCTACTGGGGTACCTGTGCTTTTCCTATAACTTTTCCTTCTGGTACCTAGTCTAAGGTAATGTGAAGAACTCCTATGTTTTATGCCAGAGTTTAGTTCTATGATAATATAGAGGTTACAATCTGAGTACGGCCTTAGGCCTACTCTCACATCTAATTAGTCTGAGTCGGGTTGATATCACCTGGTGTTATCTCTTCGACAGGTTCCACTTGATAAGCAGAAAATGAAAATACTCGGGTACAGTGCTAACTGACATAAAACTTTGAACTCTGGTTATCAAAGGTCAGACAATTTATGAGCTAGTTGAATATAAAAGAAGGAGTCTCATAAACTAAAGAATTACCAGCAGACAAGGAAATGATAACCATAATGTTCGCTCTAAGAATGATATAAAGTGAAATACAATTCTAAATCACTAACATTTTCCCTGCTTACCTGAACAGTTCGTTTGAGTAACAGACAACAGCGTGTCAGCGATATATTTTTCGGACAGTAGTTGTGTTCGTTCATACATGAACTATAGAAAATACCGAGTTATAGACATTGTAGAAATACAGGAAACGAACTAAATAAATTACTTATTGGTGATTAGACTTTTAAAACGTTCCAGGATATTTTGGAAGAAGTCAAAATTCGGTCGGAGAGACACATCAGCGATGAGCGCATTCCAGTTCTGTGCTGTGTGAAGTCTAATGGCCGTTGCATGATGAGAAAATGTGATGCTGATCATAGACTGAATATTCCTATCTCACATACACGATATTCTACACCACAGATGTCTATATGCATACACTATGTGCACAGTTTTCTTCATTAAATAGTTTATTATTTGTTGAGGGACAGTGTTGTGTGGGTATGTTCTGGAGGAATAAAAAAAAAGAGAGAGAGAGAGAAAGAGAGAGAGAGAGAGCTAGTGGGAAAAGACAGAACGGGGTGTGTGTAGACAAAGGTCCGGCATTAGTCCCACAACGGAGAAAAGGGTATTTAAAGGCGTGCTTGTTGATTCTACTTTCCCCTCAGGGACAACAAGTGACATTCGTGGGGGAAAGTCGCGGGATATGTTGACATTACATTAATGTTGGTGGCATTACATTAATGTGGGGGACATTACAGTGAAAGCCGGAAAGGTAAAGATCCAGCTAGGATGAATGTGGATAGGTGTTACGACACATTACATATCTGTTCACACTTTACAAGTCTACATAGGTCTTGGTCCTAAATCTCCTCTTGTCGTTGAGAGATTGTTTTGTGGTGTACTGTGTGGTGTCATAAATATATATTAAATTTAGATATTGTGTATTTAGGGTTTTATACTCAACCTGCTGACTCACCTTCTTAAAATATGGCCACTTCTAGACTTGATATGGCAGAACTGAGGGAAAGGGGTGAAGGAATGGGCTTGTCGGGTCAGGCACTATCAGAGTTTATACAGGGGGTGGAAAGAGAGTTTCGTCAGGCAGAAAGAGAAGATCGAAAGGCAGAGTTAGAGCTAAAAAAGATGGAGTTGGAGACCAAGAGAATGTGTAACAGAGGAGGAGACGAATGCAACAGATCTACTAGAAGGCCTGGCAGTAGTTGCTGAACATCTTGCTTTATTTATATGAAACTTCAGTAGGCATAAAATTTGACATACAATTCTAGATGGTCACATCGCGTCCTGCCAGCATGGCCTCCGGTTGGTCACTAACTCTTTTTTCCCTTACGTCAAAGCGTGAGCATCCCTAGATACTATTCTATCTCCCCGGGGTGCTCACGCGTGCATTGAAGTTAGCCCCCTTTTCCCATGCACGCCGACCTAGATCTACTTAACAGAGACAGACACTCTGTTATAAATGGAAGCTGAAATTGCCGCAAAGAGACTGGAAGCTAAAGAGGCACCTAAAAAGTTGGAACTAGAAGCTGAGCAAGAAGCTCAGAAAAGAGAGCATGAATACCGGATGCGAGAGCTTGAGCTCAAGACACAAACTAAGGGAGAAACTGACTAGGTAGAAGGAGGATCCTCTTCCCATGAATGGACATGGTTACCATGGCATGAAGTTTCCTTTGGCTGTCTTTGATGAAAGGAAAGAAAAAATATACCAGTACTTGTATCGCTTCGAGGCCATGTCAGTCGCTATGGGTCTGGATCGAGACAAATATTGCCTTAAATTGTCCCAGGGATTACGCGGAACGGGTTACGAGGTTTATTCCTGCCTACCGCCTACCACCAGGAAACGAGAACAACTACGAAGAATTGAAAGCCGCTTTGCTGAAACACTACGAGATCACCTCACAAACGTATCGGAAGAAGTTTCGATCAGCAAAACGAGAGCCGGGAGAGCTATTCGTCACATACAGTATGCGCCTAAAATCATACCTCCAAAAATGGATGGATTTGACAGAGTTCACGAGGGACTATTGAGAGTTTGGAAGAGCTCATGGTAGTCGACCAGATGCGAAAGAAAATGTCGAAACCTCTGAGAACATTATGGGAGAACAAGGGGCGGAACGGATTGATGTGGTGAATAAGTTGGCGGAGAGATTCGTGGAGGTACATGGGGAGGCTGGAGGACCAAGTACACAAGCCAGCAAAGGTCAGGAGAAACAGGACCGAAAGAAATCCAAGAACTCGGAATACAAGAAAGTGGAGCGTTATGTGAAGACTTCAATGGAAAGTTCGGAGAAGATGAAGGAAGGAAGCAAGAGCACCTCGAATGCTCCACCTAAACGACCGTGGTCTGAGAAGTGGTGTTTGATCTGCAAGTCGCCCTCTCACAACACAAAAGACTGCAGATCGAAACTGAAAAGCTCTCATTCGCGGCATGCCAAGTGACTCCTAAGGAGGTTGTCACCGACAAGGCTGAGGTCGGCAAAGAAACTCTGAACCAAGAGAGCGCACCGAAGTCCGGAAGGGAAAAACCTTGGATGGGAAAATGGTGCAAACACTGCAGGTCGAAAACACATAATACTAAAGACTGCAGGTTCAAGTCAAAAGACTCCCACTTCACAGCATGCACCGAAGCAGCAAAAGAGGACTCCAAAGAAAGGGTCAAGGAGATGGAAGACACTCCGGACCAAGGGAGACCACCTGTGGTGGAGTTGATTGAGGTGAATGGCCAACAAGTCAACTGTTTATATGATACTGGCCTGGACGGAGAAGCTGTGATTTCTGCTGATCTAGTACACCCAGAACAACTCACAGGTGAGACTATGGAGATACAGCCTGCGACCAAGAGTGTTACCAATCGCTCAGGTGGAGATTTTATTCAAGATATTTCACCGGCACAATCAGGGCCGCGGTATTGACTGATCCCGTATTTCCCGTCATCCTCGGTTGCCGATATGTCTTTTTGGGAATGCCCAAGGAACCAATCCACATGAGAGCTATGCAGACACGCTCTCAGGCAGGAACTGATCAGGCAGAAGCAATGGTCTCGAACCTAATGCCGGGTGAGTTGCGAACTGCCCAGAGTGAGGATGCAACCCTACGTCCTTGCTATAGGAAGCTGCAGAAAAGTGCTGACCCACCAAAACGAGGACAGTACTACACGAAGAATCGGCTGCTCTATCGGAGAGCCGGAAACGCAATGGTCTCGAATCCAATATATATATATATATATATATATATATATATATATATATATATATATATATATATATATATATATATATATATATATATATATATATATATATACACGCACACACACACACACACACTAGCTGATCCGGCCCGGCTTCGCCCAGTCCCTGGCGGGGATCTATCTACCTACCTACCTGCCTGCCTGCCTGCCTGCCTGCCTGCTTGCCTGCCTGTCTATCTGTCTGTCTGTCTGTCTGTCTGTCTGTCTGCCTACCCGTCCGTGCGTCTCTCCCTCCGTCTCTCCCTCCCTCCCTGTCTGTCTGTCTGTCTGCCTGCCTGTCTGTCTAATATTTTATTGGTTGCAGTTAGAAAATTTCGCTTAATGCTAGGATTTTTTTAAAAAATGTTGTATAATTTTCATGTAAAAATAATGTTGTATAATTTTCATGTAAAAAATTATGTGGTGGTATCGAGAACAACCTTAGAGAAACGAAGATCAACTTACAAAAAGCATTAGAAAAAGCACTTGAAAGATCTTTACATCTTTCCCCAACAATTAACTTGGGTAAATGGAGCGGCGGCGGCAGCTGCAGCAGAAGAAAAAGAAGGAGGAGGAGGGGGGAGGAGGAGGGGATGAGGAAGAGGGGAGGAGGAGGGGGAGGAGGGGGAGGAGGAGGACGGGGAGGAGGAGGAGGGGAGGAGGAGGAGGGGAGGAGGAGGAGGGGAGGAGGAGGGGGAGGAAGAGGGGAGGAGGGGGAGGAGGAGGGGGAGGGGGGAGGAGGAGGGGAAGGAGGAGGAGGATTATAACGCATATGCCTGTAGATAACTGTAGCGAAAAGGTTCACCTATTTCAGAAATATGCAATTTTACATATATAGAAATGCTATTTAAAGTTATGTCCCCTAGCTATATATAAATTATAATGTAAATTAAAATATTAAATAATATTAAGTAAATAACTGTTTGTACACTTACAAACTATGACAGTTGGCAGCACGACAATGAGAAGCAATAAATCAGTTAGTTACAATCGTGATATCAAAGAAAAGAGTGACACCAAAATGTGACATGGATATAGAAAGAAAAATTCTTAATCGCGTGGATAATTTTAAATACCTTGGGGCAATTATAACATCAGATGAAAGATCCAAAACAGAGATTAAGAATATAATTTGCCTAGCAAAAACCACATTTAAGAAAATAAGAGGTATATTATACAATAAGTCATCATGATTGAATGTAAGAAAGAGAGTGCTTAAGTGCTATATAGAACTTGTTTTAATATATGGCAGTGAATATTGGAATGTAAATGAACAAATTAGTAAGAACTTGGAAGCAACAGAGATGTGGTTCCTGAGACGAATGCTGCGAATTGCTTGGACTGCCAGAGTAACTAACAACGACTGCCTGAAAGAGGCTAATGAAATTAGAGCATTATATTCAACAATAAAAATGAGACAAACAGTTTTCTTCGGTCATGTGTTGAGAAGAGAGGCATCGGAGAGCATCGTAACGACTGACAAGATCAAGGGGAAGAGAGGCAGTGGCAGACCAAGAGAAATGATGCTGAATGAGTTGAAACGGTAGCATGGAAGAATGTCATCAGCAGAGTTGATCCAGAACACCAAGATCCGAGATATGTGGAGAGACTTAAACGCCTACCAGAGCTGGCAAGGCACTTGATGATGATGATGATGATGAACCATGGACCCAGGAGGAGATCAGTTACAGGTTCAATGTAAACTCCAAACTGTACTAGCTTCACCGGTACACAATTTTTTGGAGGTGACTACGACGTTCGGTCGTTCTGACCAATAGATGAGATACCACACTTCTTGCAGATAACGGTCATCACTAGTGTATTTTATATTTCTGTCAACATATGAGAATGGATGCCTCATAAAAAGAATACTATTAAGAAACGAAACAGATGCAGTGTGCAACACAATCTACTGTTAGGATCGTTGCAGCGTTAAGGCAGGTTATTCGGTGCGCTGCATATTATCTCCAGAGTATAGAACACATATTTTCACTACAAAAGCATCTTCAGTCAATGTATGTTGACGAGACACAATCTCAACTTACTTTTCCTGGCCTGCCATTGATTAATATCTTCCGTTGGATCTGAGGTTAACTTACACATGCTGGCTTGTTTACATTTCTTTACACACTTTAGTCTTATGTGTTTTTGTGTGTATTTATTTGTGTGTGCATATCATTTACAGGGCGTCGCAGTCAACCTCAGCTTTTCTTGGCTGTTTGTGAATTCTTGGCAAGTTTACGTTCAGTAGTTTGCAATTGCTTTTTTGAACAGCACGCACTCATTCCACTGTATGAAAACCAACGCTAGGCGGTCCGCTGCCAGATCACCTGCAGCTGTGTTTCGAACGCCGTATGCTAAATTTAAAACTGCGTCTGTAACTCCTTTGCCACAGAACCGGTTTCGTGTATGTATCCTTGTTTAATTTATTGTTGCTTGTGTTACATTTTCTCTTATACTTCCTAAACTATACTTAAGAAAAATCAACGTTTTCACGTTGTGAATTTAATTAACGAAGACTCAAAGACTGAGTTAGGCAATTTATTGCCTTACATGTTTCATTTTCATTGCGCCGGGCTAACACCGAGTACGTTAATCAGCTTAAAACTAAGTAAACAGTGAATGTGTATACACTACACGCATGTTACCACGATCTTAACAAAGTTGTAATATTCTCTCACCGACATTACAGATCCCTGACAGCCGACAGAATCTACCTAACAACAAAAACCTGAGACGACTGACAAACAAAAACAACTATATATATAAGAATATATATACATAAAATATAGAGGGCCTCTTATAGGATACCAACCATGTTATTACATGCAGCGATTAGTTTTGCCTGTTTCGTGCAGACAGTTAAGCTACTTCGGTCATATTAGAAGACACCGCTGCTTGATATACGATATGCTGGAGGGAACAGCAAACGGAGAGCGTGCAAGAGGGACACAGTGTTTTATGTGGGTGGACAACATCGAGAGATGGATGGGAAGAAGCATGTGAGTTCATCGTGACGACGCTGGGCACATTGTGTTAGGAAACTGATCACAGCCGACTCTGATGTGGAGATGGCACTTGATGATGCTGATTCTATTCCTTTTTCCATGTGATCGAATACTTGACTCTTTTGGATACCCCACCTTTACTTGTTGCCAGCGGACACATTTCTTGAAGACTATTATGTTACAGGGCTGGCGTTTTGAGAATGAAACTGGTAGGAATGACCGTAGGTCAGGGCCCGTTCCATATTAAGCTGACCAGCGTGCAAATAGGGATAATCAACACTTACACTCTAACATTTTGGTAACGGAGAATGGGCTTTTCTCCAATGCCGTGACGTCCATTTTCATTAAAAAAAAATTAAGTTGCATGTCCTTCACAGGACGTAGCAGTCAACACCAGCATTTTCGGCTGTTCGTGATTCCTGGGCAAATTTTACGTTCAGTAGTTTGCCATTGCTTTCTGAACAATTGTCATTACAATAATGATATTTAAGTACCAATATCTAGTCTCTATTTACCTGTATTATCTTCATCGTTGTAGATGTTTACTGGTCTTGAAGTGGTGGTGGTGGTAGTAGTAGTAGTAGTTGTAGTCGTGTTGTTTGATGTAGTGATGGTAGTAGCACCAGTAGTTGCTGTTGTAGATGTAGACATGGTAGTAAGACCATCATCTTTACTATTGGCTGTTAATGAAAGCATGCATCAATGAATGACATATCATCTGTTTCGATTTTTTTGCTTGTCACATCTTCTATTTTCTCTAGTGCATTATCCTAATTCTCTTACTGTCTCTTATTATTACTTTAAATTTCCTCTGTCTGCCTGCCTGCCTGCCTGCCAGCCAGCCTGCCAGCCTGCCTGCCTGCCTGCCTGCCTGCCTGTCTACCTATTTGTCTGTCACTCTCTCTTTTCTCTCTCTCTCTCTCTATCTCTCTCTCTCTCTCTCTCTCTCTCTCTCTCTCTCTCTTTCTCTCTCTCGTGGGAGGAGGGGGAGGGGGAGGATGTAGCCTTCAACCAATTTTGTACCGCCTCGCTGTCATCTGCAAATCTCCGACCCAGAAATTGTTTTTTCACAAGTCCAAACAAGTGAATGTTCGATGGCACCGAGCTTGGACTGTATGCTGGACTGCACGCTGGACTGTATACGGACTGTATGATGGACTGTACGCTGGACTATATGATGGAAGGTATGCTGGACGGTATGATGGACTATATGATGGACTGTATGATGGACTGTATGCTGGACTGTATGATGGACTATATGATGGACTGTATGATGGACTATATGATGGACTATATGATGGACTGTATGATGGACTATATGATGGACTGTATGATGGACTGTATGCTGGACTGTATGATGGACTATATGCGGGACTATATGATGGACTATATGATGGACTGTATGCGGGACTATATGATGGACTATATGATGGACTATATGATGGACTATATGATGGACTATATGATGGACTATATGATGGACTATATGATGGACTATATGATGGACTATATGATGGACTATATGATGGACTATATGATGGACTATATGATGGACTGTATGATGGACTGTATGATGGACTGTATGATGGACTGTATGCGGGACTGTATGCGGGACTATATGATGGACTGTATGATGGACTGTAATATGGACTATATGATGGACTATATGATGGACTATATGATGGACTGTATGATGGACTGTATGATGGACTGTATGATGGACTATATGATGGACTATATGATGGACTATATGATGGACTATATGATGGACTGTATGCGGGACTGTATGATGGACTATATGTGGGACTGTATGATGGACTATATGATGGACTGTATGCGGGACTGTATGATGGACTATATGATGGACTGTATGCGGGACTGTATGATGGACTATATGATGGACTGTATGCGGGACTGTATGATGGACTATATGATGGACTGTATGCGGGACTGTATGATGGACTGTATGATGGACTATATGATGGACTATATGATGGACTATATGATGGACTATATGATGGACTATATGATGGACTATATGATGGACAATATGATGGACTGTATGATGGACTATATGATGGACTATGATGGACTGTATGATGTTCATCAATGGCATTTTGTCTTCATTTCATTTTAAAATTGTTCTAACCATTCATATACTCTCCCCTGACTCAAACAGCTGTCTCCATACTGAATGATTATCATTCCTCTGCACATTTCAAGAGGTTTGACACCCTCTGACCACAAACAACTAATAAAGTTGCATTGTTCTTCCATGGTGCAAGTTGGTAGTGGGACATACTTTTTTTTAATCGCTATTGCACATGTGCATTTTGTTGGATGCTCACAACCCCCAAATGGGATAGTGCCAAAGAGCCTGTTTGTTCCCTGAAGTAAGATATGTTTTTTTTCCACTTGTCCGTACCCTTCCGAGCTATTTATAGTAAAATTCCGTCAAACTTATTGACTTTCCCTCGTACCTAACAATTCTGTCCACGTTATTTTATTGGAAAAACAAGTGGCGATGTTCACCACATTAGCCTTTATCAATTCATAACCTTTGTGCAGGTGTAGTCTTGCTTCGATGTTGGTGGATGGTGCCTGGTCCAGGCGTTGGTTGCTAGAGGTTAGATTTGCTGTGGCTATTGATGTACTTACAAGGGCAAGTAAATTTTCAGCATTGATTGTGATTGACTCTTCCTTACGCAAAGGTTCCTCTGCAACTCGCAACGCTGTTTGATACACCTTCCCCACAATTTGGGGTTAATCATATCAAAGACTACTGCTGCTGCAGCCAAACAGCTCAATCTACATGCCTTATTGTGATGTCAACAGTGTGCACGCATCTTGCGGATGTTAAACAATCTACATGCCTTATTGTGATGTTATCAGTTTGCACGCATCTTGCAGATGTTAAGCACGCTAGTTACATATCCTTTACAGGACCATCCTCTCAATCATTTCTCAGCAAGTATTGCTTATTTTCCAATCAATTACATGTTCAGTAGTTTTCCATAGCTTAGTTTTTTTTTTCCACAGTATTTTCTTCTTCTTCTTCTTCTTCTTCTTCTTCTTCTTCTTCTTCTTCTTCTTCTTCTTCTTCTTCTTCTTCTTCTTCTTCTTCTTCTTCTTCTTCTTCTTCTTCTTCTTCTTCCTCTTCTTCTTCTTCTTCTTCGTTTTCTTCTTCGTTTTCTTCTTCTTTTTCATCTTCCTTCTTCTTCCTTCTTCTTCCTTCTTCTTCTTCCTTCTTCTTCTTCTTCTTCTTCTTCTTCTTCTTCTTCTTCTTCTTCTTCTTCTTCTTCTTCTTCTTCTTCTTCTTCTTCTTCTCCTTCTCCTTCTTCTTCTTCCTCCTTCTTCCTTCATCTTCCTTCTTCTTCCTTCTTCTTCTTCTTCTTCTTCTTCTTCTTCTTCTTCTTCTTCTTCTTCTTCTTCTTCTTCTTCTTCTTCTTCTTCTTCTTCTTCTTCTTCTTCTTCTTCTTCTTCTTCTTCTTCTTCTGCTGCTGCTGCTGCTGCTGCTGCTGCTGTTCCTCCTCCTCCTCCTCCTCCTGCGTACGTCCGGGTTTTTGTTGTGGACGTAATTGCGTTGTGCCTGTTTTAAAAAAAAAATGATATTTGCACCTTTCAGCGGATACATACGGCTTTTACAGGCATTTGTTGACCGGGATAATCTTCCCGGTTGATACCGTTTATAAAATGATATTCTTTTTCATCTATAATAAGCAACTCCGTATTGGTGAGAGTTTATACATATTAGAAATTCCAAAATAATAACGAATCACAAATGAAATGTTGAATGAAATTGCCAAGAGATCACAAACAGATATAAACATGCTGGGGTTGACTGCGACGTTCTGTAAAGGATATACAAATAACTGTGCCTTTAGCGAAAATCTTGTCTTCGTATAGCGGTGACAGGTTAAATCCCAATGTGCTAACATATCAAATATTTCTATTGTCTAATGTAGTCACAGTGTTTTCTGTTTGATCGTTGTCACCCATTAGTGGGAACACCTGAATCCAAACATGAAACTGTATGCATATACGTTTTACTTACCGAGTCACACTCAATACTTGCAGACAAGAATAAATAACCGTGTTAAAACCCGAAAGTTATTGTCACACCGGATTCAAATTCATTTGCTCCGAACACTCTCACTCAGTTAAAAACACTGTATAGTAATCACGGAGGATGAACTGTTCACTGACTGCCCTTGAATGAAGAGATCAGCTGATCACAGGCGAGATTATATTTCGGTAGCAGAGATTAAGCATCAAAGTAAAAGATTCACACACTTTAATACAATAATTCTCGCCACAAGGAATTAAGAACGTATCTAATACTTGTATAACAGCTGTAGACGTAGACAAGCCGTGGTATCATAGTGTATCGCTTCCTGGTGTTATTGCTGGCCCAATCTCTGGTCAAAGCGACACGCTTGTGTGTTTCTCCCCCTCCTCCCACCTTCCTCCACCTCCCGCCCCTTTTTTTCTCAATTGCTTACAGCTGCGCTCTTATCGGAATCTTAGGAAATGAGTACATGTTTCTCTAGGAAAAAAGGGGTTTGGTGGGGGGGGGGGGGGGGGGATAAAAGCACTGATCAAGCATCCTATAATAGCGTCATTTAGTGTCTGTGCTTGCGTGTTTTCGGCATCCCTGCTTGCCTTTGCCGGTATGTGCCCAAAGAGTATGTTCAGGCCAAGGACTACAGACCGCTTTCTGCAGACAGAGACCACTTACTTTAAAGGTAGGGGTTTCATTAAACTCTGAGCCCTACAGAGGATTGAATACACATACAGCGACGTTTGAGACTGATCATCTATTCCCTCTACATTTGCACCTTCGTATATGTGAAGGATTACTCTTAACAGTATCTAACACTTTCACTGTATTTACTATATACATTTATATATATATTTACTATATACATTTATATATATATTTACTATATACATTTATATATATATTTACTATATACATTTATATATATATTTACTATATACATTTATATATATATTTACTATATACATTTATATATATATTTACTATATACATTT
>OY992883.1:61894412-61956483 GCA_963921405.1 Cepaea hortensis
GCCAATGTGGCCCAATATAGTAAACGGTTCTCAAAGTTTCATGTCTGTGATAGCTCTAAGTAGAGTATTAAATCAGTTGTCGACACTTCCAAATTCAAGTTCTACAGTAAGTGTAGAGGTACACTCTTTATGCAACAGACTAAAATATCAAAGCTTATCATATGGCCACTAATTAATGTAAATAGTGTTAATCTGCTGGTGCAGTGGGTAATCGTGATAGTGTGTCGGCATTTACATTATCCGTGCCTTCTTTAATTACCAGCAGTGGCGCCTTCTCCGTCAAGACAAAGAACTGAGAACCCAAGAGGAACTTAGATAAACGACTAACACAAAAAACCAAACGTAGTGCCTCCAATTCAGCTGTCGAATACTTGATTTCCGCTGTTTTCAGTTTAAGGCTGACATACAGGTTTGTGTGTCTTACGTCTTCGTATTCCTGCATCAAACATCCTCCAATGGCGATAGCACTTGCATCTGTAGTTAATATAAATGGTAAATCTATGTTTGGTAATCTTAATATGGGTGTATTAGAAAAAATGGATTTCAATTTGCACATTGCATCCTCTAAACGGATACTCTTACAATTGCACATACTACATAATTGTATAGGTATCGATGTAAAAAATAAGTCTAAATAATGTAAGAGTGAAAATAAATTTACTATAGGTATATCTCAAAGTTATATGAAAAGCCTTGCACCAACAGGAGTTAATGAACTGTAGCATGGTTTTTGCTCTTTCAATTTGGCGCAATGTTGATTGATATCTAAATGAGATGGTAAATATGATGGAAAATATGTTTGTTATCCGGATGGTGTTGAAAGATACATTTTGAAAGGTAAGTAGTGTTGTTGCAAGTTGGGTTAACAGCAGAAGTAGCAAGAGTGTCAGTAGTTTGTCTTTGTTCATTTTAATGTTTGGTGAAAGTGATTGTTTACTCTTGTTGGTTAAGGTGTGTGTTTCAAAGAACTTGCTGTATTTGTCTGCTAAAGTGGTAGATGGTGAGTTGAAAATAGTAGTCTTTGTGCTGATGGATTTAGACCTGCATAGTTTGGTGTTTTTGTTCATGCAATAAAGCAGTTTGTTTGTATGCAATCGTTTCTGACTTTGCTTTTGTGTGAAGTCAATTGTTTGTGTTTGTTTATTTGCATACTGTTTGGTTGCATGAATGTTGATCGATGATGTTATTTCTGTATCTGCATAACTTTCTGCAGCTTTATGTGTTGTTTCTGTTTTAGTTTTATGTGTCCTTGATCGATGGTAAATTTGCGATGAACACATATGATGACACTTGTTTGTTAATAATACTTCTTTGTCACTAGTAGTGTCCCTTGGATATCTTTGTCTTCCTTGGTTATGTTTCTTGGAATTAATGCCGTAATTGTTTCTAGTTCTCAGAGAACCAAATTGTTTCGACTCATAAAATTGGAAATTATGAGTTCTCTCAGTTGTTGGTTTGATAACTGAGGTTTTGTCTTCACGAGAAACTGTCTGAAATGTGAAGTTGTCTTCATTGTTTTGTGTAGTAGTGTCGTTAAGACGTACTGTCGTTGCTGTGCTTTTGTCACTGTTGTTTGTCAGATAATATGATTTCGGTTGAGAGTATTTTAAAGAAGTCGAGTCGGTTTGTAATGACTCGTCAAGCTGTTTGTCATGATTAAGAAGAGTTGTTGCTATTGTGTCGTTGACTTCGTCGTTTCCGTTATTAAGAGAATGTGTCGTTAAAGTAGAACTGTCATCGTTGTTCTTGTCAATGTCGTTTCTGTTAGTACGGTTAGTGTCCCCTGTTGTCTCTGTTGAGTTGTTTATGTGGGTTATGTGAGTCATTTGTTTTGTCACTATATTAGCGTATTCTGTCTGTTGTTGCACATTTACAGGTTCACAGTTTTGCGTTTCGGTGGCATCCTCAATTCGAGGTTTTATGCTGATGTTGTCATTGAAAGATTCAACCGCCCCTGTGTTATGCACCTCTTTGGATTCGTTTCGAATTCCGTCATCGGTGGTCTCCCTTGTGCTTTTGGCAGTTTGAGACATGCAAATGTGTTCTTTAGTTCTGGAATCACTGTTTGATTTCTGGATGCAGTTTTTCTGTTCCCATTCCCTGATTTCTTCTTCAGAACAGGATTTAATATTAGGAAGATTTCCAAGAATAATTTCAGCGCAAGGATTTTCTAATACTGCGCATAGTACTTGTCCTGATAGAAAAGGTGTATGAATTTCGGCCAGTGCTAGGGGGTATCTTTCGATGGTGCCTGCGAATGTGCGACATGTTATGTAGTTGTGTGTGTAGTCTTTGTCATTAATTAATGTTCTTTTAATTCCACAAAGAGTCGCTCCACTATCTCGCATTATTGTACATAGTTTGTTATTAACAAAACCTTTCACAAAATTTAACTTGCCCTCTGATGTTAAGGCTGCGTTGGCTATTTCGTTGGATATACAAATTTTATGGCCACATTCCAAGGTGGTATCCAACTGAAATTTTCTGCACGTGTTACAGGTGTTGTTATTGATGGTGTTAATGATTTCTACCGCATTCCCTGACTCATTCGCACTTTCATTCTGGATGTCACATTCATTCAGTTCTTCAATTTCATCATCCGTAGATGTATCTATTAATGATGCATTGGCCTGCTTCATCATCTTGCGGCCGTCGCAACGTCCTGAATAATGCCCATAAGCTAGACAAAAGTAGCATTTGACCGCTCTCTTATACGCGATTCTTTTTTTTTTCTTTTTTTTTCCACCATCATTTGAAGGTGATGTCGATACGTTGGTGATTTATCACGAATTGCGTACTGTTCGTGGGTCAAATGACAGTATTGACACAGGACTGGTTTTGTAAATTTAGAGCGTTGTTTGAACCTATTCTCATTTGGTTTTGAATATTTGGTGTTTGTGACAGCTGCTGTTTCATTCTGACTCATATTTAGCTGAAAAATATCACGGTTAGCTGTGGAATATGCACTACCTCTATTTTCGACTTCTTGAATAGTCTTACAATCACTTTGTCTTAGAAATTTCGAGAAAGAAGTTGGTATGGTGTTCATGATCTTATCAATTATTATTAGGTCTTTTAGTTTATCATAGTTGTTATTTGTTTTCGCTGAGGTTATCCATTTTGTACAAATATCTTGGACTCTAGACACGTAGTCTATGAACGTTTGGTTAGGTGATGGTGTTAATTTTGAAAACTGCAACTGATAGCCTGCTGTATCTAGTGAAAAATGTTGTAGTATTCTTTGTTTTAAATAGTCATAATCTTTCCTCATGTCATGTGGAATTGTTTCTATCACTTTTAAGGGCTCTAATGCTAAATTTCTCATCAAAATAAACGCCCAATCGACCTTTGAAACGTTATGGTATGACATCAAACACTCGAAGTTCTCTAAGTATGCACTTATTGAATCCCCGGAACAAAAAGGTTTGACTAAGCCTTTATATTTGTGATATTTTTGTTCCTCTTCTTTGCTCCTTAATTTGTTTACTGAAATTTCTAAGTTGGAGTCAATTTCCATTTGTTTCAATTTTAATTGTGTTTCTAATCCTAACTTTTTTGTGTCAGCTTCTATTTGCATCTTTTTCTCTTCTCTTTCTGCTTGCATCTTTTTCTCTTCTCTTTCCGCTTGAATCTTTTTCTCTTCTCTTTCCGCTGCCCTATCTTCTCGTGCTATGTTTTCTAAATGTGTCTTTTGTGCCCATTCTGAAAGTTTATCGGCGGTATAACCTAATTTAATTCCTAATTCCATGCAGTGTTCTAATGTTGACATCTTGTAACTCTAGCTAATGTTAAATTTATAGCAATTAAATCCCTTTGGAAATTGTTTAGGTGTACAAAAATTGGTTATATCCCTTAATGAAAAACTTTCCCTTCAAACTTTCTAACGAACAAGTTCACATGGTTATGAAATTTGCATATATATATATCATTAATAGCAATACATAGGAAAAAATGTTACATCAATGAAAAAAAAATGGTGAGTATCGTTTAGGGATACAATAAGCATGAAATGGGACTTATCTTATTTACTGGTTTCTTGGCTGTAGTGTTGTTTGGTTCCCCTGTTTTTTCGCCACTGCTGGAGGACAGTTTACATACACACAATCTTTCGCGGAACAATCTGATGTTGGAATAAAAAAAAATTAGTAATTGTCACTGTAAATGTCCAGTCATGTCAATGTCAAATTTCATGAACATAATTATTTAATTACTTTTCTAGAGGGACTACGATAGCTCATTAACAGATGATACAATAGTAGCTGCAAAGTTCAGACTTTGTTATGTATGAAAGTTGATATATTTTACTTGGCAAAACCAAGAGCTGTCGGGAAAGTGAAGCTTGCGTTTGCCAAAACCGGCTTGAGCCCCCAAATAGCCTGTCAACGTCCTAGATACCCAGGGGAATGGAACTTGGGTTCATACAGGCAACAAACTCCGTTCTGATACTATCTGACATCATTTTTTTTACAGTAAGCTGGCGAAGAATGGTTTTCGCAGCCAGCTACGTGGCGAACATGATCATAAGAGTTCATAACAAAATCATCATACATAATCATTACAACAAACTCTATCATCTATCTATTTAGCGAGTAAAACTCCTAAATACACTTGTGTTTAATCTATCAAGTCCCCCTTAAGTTAAGCCCTGTTGCTTGTTCGATGTCCAGTCGGCGTCTGCCCTCTAACGTGTCTCGGACACGGGCTGTAACTCTCCTCGAGCTTCTCGTGGAACAGGTCCTGGCATGCGGTCAGCGTGTCCACGGAGCTGTAGGCGAACTGACCTATGCTTCTCGAAGGCTCTAGATTGTTCGAGCATTCGAGTGTGTCTCCCTTGTATTGGGGTTATGTCCTTTCTCTGGTTCCCTTCTATCTTTATGTTCCTACCGACTCCATGTGAGACTCTGACACCACATTTATTGAAAGACAGAAGATCAAGTGGTTTGGCCATGTCGTTAGAATGCAACACCAGCAAATACCATCACTGGCCTTAAATCAAAGATCATCTGCGACGAGACCACGAGGACGTCCAAGAATAAAATGGATTGAAGACAACAAAGACATTGTACAGCCACACGGAATGACACTATCCAGTGCCGCCCACTGGGCGCTGGAACGCAAATTATTCCTCCCCACGACACTTGACGGCTGTGGCATAACGCAACCAACATTATTCATTCACCAACCACTGCCGCAAAAAGAGGAAACAACATTAAAAGAAATTGACTTCACAACCACAAATGGAGACTAGGACTTAAAACTTAACATCGAAACTGGAACTGAACAAGTGACAAATGACGTGGATTCTTAGAAAGATTGCATCAGACAAAGCTCGGAACCCCATTGGTTGGGAGAGACATGTGACACCGCTTTCGCGCCAACGCCGGTATAAATTATGATAAGCAGCCCACTCTTGCAAAAACATGCCTGGCGAAAAGACGTCAGAAATTGTGTGACCAAAAATTCAATGGGCAAGGCAGAAGTCTGGATCCGAGGTACGTTTGTTAGTCCCGTGATTAAACTAAGAACCCGATGTATCAAGTATCAAGTAATGTAAACCCGTGTTTGTGATGTCAATTGAAATGTATTATTATTAATTAAAACCTCTGAAATGTAAAAATGCTCGACTGTAGATTCTAACGACGCAAAGCCATTCCCGGGCAAAATGACTCTCTAATATTCTCTTAGATAGAACTGCCATCTCTGATATTCTTAAAGATAATTATTAACTTTAAGAAGTGCATTCCACTACTACATTCTATTCTAAACAACTGTGAGAAGTGATGATTCTAAAGCAATCTTGTGCATTTCACCAGAAACACTGATAAAAGATGCTATCACTATCTACAGCTGAAATGACAGTTCGTGTACTAGAATAAGTGCCTTGTTCTAAAACAGACTTATCTATGCCTATTTACAATTTAGAAAGCTGAAAGAGAAATCAATCTTTCCTTTCTCCTTCATCTATTGAATTAATAGGGTTTGGCGGAATAAATATTTATATTTATGTCAAATTTAATTAGATAAGGGCACACATGAATTGCAACACATGAGAAAGTTGTGCTTCGCGGAACACCATCACGCGCAGTGAACTTAACTCATTACTCAACATAACTTAAAACACAACACCACTCCACACCACTCATCACCACACAACCCAACACTCAACATCACAACAACAACAGGTAATGGAAGAGAGTTATTAGACACAAGAAGAAGAAGTAGTTAATTGGGAAAACACAGAGAATTATTTATACACATTGTAAACACCATTTAGTGGAAGAAATGTTCTAAATGTATGTCATTTATTTACATGCATCTTGACATATTCTCACTCTTGTCAATGTCTTACTGTACACGTTCACTGACCCCGGTCAAATGAGAACTTACATACAGCAGGAACAAGTTGATACAAGGCGTACACCGTGTGATAAACTCTGACCACCCCAACTTAACCCAACACTAGCTTAGAGAGAAAAGGAGGGGAGGGGAACTAGTTCCTACTTCAGGAATTTAGATTTCTTCCGACCTACTTCTTATTATTGTATTGGTAGGAATGTATATATTTATGCGAATATTCATCAGTGATCTTGGTGGCTACATACCAACAACCACCCAACACATCAGCAAATTAACCACCTAACCTGAGAGAGGGAAGCCGAGAGAAAGAGATGAACCACAAGTGAGATGGAGGATGACTTAGCTATGAGCAGAGCATGGGGAGGCCTTCAGAGGAGCTATACGGGCAGACCTGAAGTGGATCCATCAGTCAATGGACCCTGGCTTACCTAATCCTCCAGTCACCAGGTTACTTTTCTCATTGGTAGACTACACACCCAATTTCAGGAAAACTGACATTTAATGGTTGAGACATCACCATCATACTTAATATGTACAACATCAAAATGTTTACTATGTTTTCACACTTGTTGACATCTCATATATTGATGCTTGTTATTGATTGTCTGGGACAATGGTCCAACGTGCAACTGTTCTATTACTTTGTGTAAATCACAATAGAGATGTATGTACTGACCAGAAGGCTCAGGCCAGTCAATAAATGATTAACATGAATTGACCTTCTGTTAATTTGTCAGTTCCAACCTATCTGTGTCAACAACTTCTTTGTACATCATGTTGTCAGAATCTGATGTGGTTGTTTATGTGTTTGATTGTTTAAAGATAAATTAACTCATAATGACTTACTGAATGGGGAAATAAAAAGACTCTAGATCTATCAACTGCTCAACATCCATGTTTTCTTCATCTAAATCAGGCTGAGAAACTTCTCCAGACTTTCCTCAGATTTGATAAACAATAAGGGGGCTCCAGAGCTATCAGAATCATTGGAGAAGGGGCAGATTCCCAGTTAGTAAATTACCATTCTTACCAGGGGCCATAATCTATATCTCCTAGACAATACTTAATAGAACGAGGCCTGCAGATAACTCAAGGTTCATATTCTGGGGTTATTGAAGATAGAAGAGGATGGGGCTCTACTTCTTTTGTTAGAGATGGGGCATGCACTACAGTGATCTCCCACTCCCTTAAAAAATATATGACATATTGTGGGCTAAGTCCTGGATGGTTCCCATATATTAACCTTTAAACAATTACATTGACACAGATATCTTTGGATTTTGAACATTGTCATTTTCTAGAATGTTTAACAGATACCATGTGGGATATTGATTGACAGCCACATGATATGAATGACATTTATAGATAAATAAGAGTAGGAGACTGATTTTACTCCTGGAGAAGGGGGCCATGTTCCAATAGGCTTATACTTCAGAAAGAGTGCTCCAGGTGAAATATATAGAGTGTGTCTACTAAAACAACACTACTTCTCTTCCAGAGAAGGTGTTCTTTTCCTGTGAAGTCTGAACTTAACAGCATTTCATCAACCACCGGAAAATCTTATCCGTTGGGAAAACTCTGTCTAATTTCAGATTCTTTTCTTTACTATGAATTAAATCTGGTTATTTCAGTGCCTGCTGCCTTTGGCTTTTCCAGCATTGACAGACAGACATAACATAGGGTGTTTTAATATTGCACATGCTCTGTTGTATCTTTGCAGATCAGGGACTGACAGGCTTACGCGGATCAGACTAACTGCAATTATATTGTTAGGCAGAGCAAAGCAATAAATTATAGACATGGCGGAAACTGCAAAGTTTAGAGCCCAAATAACAGAAACAGGTAGGGAATGCGGGTTAGATG
Source organism: Cepaea hortensis (assembly GCA_963921405.1). Lineage (NCBI taxonomy): Eukaryota > Metazoa > Mollusca > Gastropoda > Stylommatophora > Helicidae > Cepaea > Cepaea hortensis. Next base: position 61,902,633 of record OY992883.1, read on the forward strand.
GCCTTGAGCTAGCTAACTATGTTTCGGATGCATTCGACAAAAGAGAAAGACTGCAGGCTGAATTGACTCTCAAAGAAAAACAGTTTCAAGCAGAATTGAAGGAGAAAGAGAAACGACTACAGGCTGAAATGGAAGATAAGGAGAGAGAGCGTCAACACCAACTGGAGTTGAGGAGAATGGAGATTAAAGTGGAGATCCGGAGAATAGAGAAAGGGAGTGGTCCTATACCCTCAACCTCATCAGGATCGCCAGTGACAGAACCACCTCACGTCTCTCAACTTAATTCAGGAGCTATGTCATTTCCACTGGACCCCTTTAATGAACAGACTGACCACATCGAAGGATTTTTATCACGCTTCGAGGCAATGGCTGTCAGCTGTGGGCTTGAAGAAAGTAGATGGGCGACGAAGTTAGCGCAGGCCTTAAGATCCACGGCGTATGAAGTGTTCTCAAGACTCACTAGAGAGGAACAACAGAACTACACAACACTCAAGACGGCACTCTTGAGCCGATTCGAAGTGGACGCCGAATCTTATAAACTCAGGTTCAAAACCGCAAGGAAGGAACCGGGTGAGAGCTACGCACAACTAGTGGAAAGACTGAAGTCATACATACAAAGATGGACTTGCTTGGGAGGATTTGAGGAAAATTATGAAGGACTCCGTGAAATGATTATCATTGATCAGATCAAGGGGAAAATGCAGAACGAAATGAAGGCATTCTTAACCCAAAACGGGGCTGACCGCCTGGAAACTATAATCATCCTGGCAGAGAGATTTGAGAAATCTCAGAAGGAGATGGGAGGAAAGGGACGTTCGAACAACACCCCCTCTCAAAATAAAACTCCACAGCCAAAAGAGGGTGAAAACACTGTAGCCACCGGGAAAAAGGGGAAATCCCAGAAAAACACTCAAAATTCAGTCCAAACAGCGCCGAGGGAGGACAAACCATTCTGTACCCATTGCAAGATTAGAGGTCACACATTTCAGAGTTGCAGGAAGAAGCCACCTCCACACACAGCGGCATGTTTGGCCAACCGAAAAGAGAGAAAAGTGAGCACTGGTGAAACGTCCAAACAGACACCTCATCAAGACACATCATCTCGTATTCCGGTTGTAGAATCCATCTTGCTAAATGGATTCCAAACGACCTGTTTATATGATACTGGATTATCATATGACTGTGATGTCTCATCATCCTTAGTTCACCCTGAACAGGTGACAGAGGAAATAGTGGAATTACAGGGACCACTGAAGAGTTCAACAAATATGTCTCTTCCAGTGGCAAAAGTGAACATAGCCTCGCGGTATGTCACTGGGACGATCAAGGCAGCAATCTTGGACGATGCGATATATCCTGTAATCCTTGGCCGTAGATTTATCGTTCTAGGAGAACCTGTTCAACCTGTGGCGATGGCGACCATGACCACTCGATCACAGGCAACAAAAACTCCAGAAACAACTACGCCAATCCCTCGAACGGAGGAACTGAAGAGGGCACAAGAAGCCGACAGCACCTTGGAACCCTGCTTCAGAAAACTGCCAAAATCACATTTACCTCTACGTAAAGGTGATCTGTTCATGAAGTCAGCACTTCTTTACAGAAAAGCAGGACGAGCTGGACAAGAGTTTAATCAACTTGTTGTACCAACTCAATACAGGACTCAGATCTTAGAGATGGGTCATAGTCTACCATTCAGTGGGCACATGGGTATCAACGCTACTACACAGCGGATTACCACTCACTACTTTTGGCCAGGGATGAATTCAGACATACAACGGTTTGTAAAATCATGCCCACAGTGTCAGAAAGTATCACCAAAACACCAGACACCACCGGCAATGTTGGGTGAATCGCCAATCACTGGAATTCCATTTGAGAAAGTGGCAGTAGACATAATCGGACCTCTCTCAGCAACGAAGAGGCGAAACCGATTCATACTAACGCTTGTGGACACAACAACCATGTGGGCCGAAGCAGTTCCTATGCCCAGCTGTGACTCCAAACACGTCGCTGATGCATTATTAGGAATATTCACACGTCTAGGATTCCCACAAAGGATCTTGACGGACAACGGTTCACAGTTTCGTGGTAAGCTCATGGAAGAGACCTTCAGACTTTTTCATGCACGCCATATCTTCAGTTCACCATATCACCCTCAGTCAAATGGACTTGTGGAAAGGTGGAACGGGACATTGATTAGTATCCTGCGCAAAATTGCCCAGGAGAAGACAGAGGATTGGGACTTGTATTTACCTGCAGCTTTATTTGCTTACAGGAAAGTACCCCATCACTCAACAGGTTTTGCTCCAGCCACACTGTTGTTTGGACGACCGATCAAAGGACCCCTTGAAGCGTTACTGCGAACATGGACTGATAATACTACAGATGATACAGTCGTGACTGCATCTACATATGTTGCCGAGTTGAAAAATCGTTTACAACACAGTTGGAAACAAGCGAATGTCAATCTACGTCAAGCCAGACGAAGAATAGCTCGTAACTTCAACCGCAAGGCAAAGGATAGAGAGTTAGAGGTAGGAGAGAAGGTGATGTTGCTGCTTCCAACCAGTCAGAATAAGCTGCAAATAGGATGGAGAGGACCTCATGTAGTGACGGAGAAGATCTCACGTACCAACTACAGAATTTCAGTCAAAGGCAAGATGAAAGTATTTCACATAAACCTCTTGAAGAAATATCATGAAAGACCCTCAACCACCGAACCTGCACATCTGATGGCCATGAGTGTGGCTACTGAAGTCGAAGAAGGATCAACAATGGGAGTCGAGTGCCAACTGCAAGCCAAAGAGGCCTTTAAGGATGTGGAAATCAATCCCAACTTAACAAAGGATCAGCAAAAGCAGATTAGGGAACTTATGGCAAAATATGCAGAAGTACTTACTGATAAGCCAGGAAGAACTGATTTGGAGGAATTTGACATGAAGTTGAATGACACAGTGCCTGTGCGAGTCAAGACTTACCCAGTTCCTTATGCAAAGCAAAAGACTTTAGAGGAAGAAATACAACAGCTGCTCACCGCAGGAATAATCTCACCATCTGAATCACCTTACAGTGCTAGCGTCGTCTTATTGAGAAAGCCAAGTGGAGAACATAGATTGTGCATCGATTATCGACAGCTCAATGCTATAACTTAATTCCAAGCAGAACCTCTGCCTGATTAGAATAAACTCTTCACAGCACTCAACCGAGCTAAGTACTTTACTAGGATTGATCTCAGTAAGGGATATTACCAGATTCCTGTAAAACCGGAAGTTAGACCATGGTTAGCTTTCAGCACGCCTGGAGGACACTATGAGTTCAACATTCTTCCATTCGGATTAAGTAATGCTCCCAGCGTCTTTACACGTATGATGAGAAAATTACTTGACCCACTACAGCATCCAGACATCAGTCACTTCATGGATGACATCCTGATCGCCACTGAAACATTTGAAGAGCATGTAGAAACACTGCATCTTTTGTTCAGGCGCCTCAGAGAAACTGGATTGACGGCTAGACCAAAGAAGTGTCAGATAGGATTCCAAGAATTGGACTTTCTAGGTCATAAGATGTCTCATGGACTGATAACTCCACAAGAGGGAAATGTGGACAAACTCCAGAGAGCACCTCATCCAAAAACAAAGAAGGATGTAAGATCATTTGTATCCTTATGTGGATTCTATCAAAAATACATCAAGGACTTCAATACTCTGTCAGCACCTTTAACGGATCTTACCAAAAAGGGGAAACCAGAGAAAGTCACTTGGTCAGCTGACTGTGAGAGAGCTTTCACAGCACTAAAGCAGGCATTAACTGCTCATCCAGTCTTACATCTACCAGACCTCGACCAACCATTCGTGCTGCGCACCGATGCCAGTAACATAGGAATTGGGGCAACGCTGTTGCAGAGAAAGGGAGATGTACCATCAGAGCTATTCCCTGTAGCTTATGCTAGCAGGAAATTGAATGCAGCAGAGAGAAATTACAGTACTATCGAGAGAGAATGTCTTGCGCTCGTATGGAGTGTACAGAAATTTCAAGCATACCTATATGGCAGACACTTCACAGTGCAATGTGACCATCAACCACTCATGTTTCTCGCAGCATCTAAGACTCTGAATGCCCGACTTATGAGGTGGTCGCTGCTTCTTCAACCTTACTCGTTCCAGGTTGAGTATGTCCCTGGGAAAATGAATGTGGGAGGGGACTTCCTGAGTCGACACCCAGTGCCTGATGAACCAGGTCAATCAGATGCAGAAGAGAATACAAAGGAGGAAAAATGGGAACAGCTTGATGACTGAAAATGTTGGAAACATAGTTCCATACCATAGAACAATCTGGAGTGGGGCCATGTGGCATAACGCAACCAACATTATTCATTCACCAACCACTGCCGCAAAAAGAGGAAACAACATTAAAAGAAATTGACTTCACAACCACAAATGGAGACTAGGACTTAAAACTTAACATCGAAACTGGAACTGAACAAGTGACAAATGACGTGGATTCTTAGAAAGATTGCATCAGACAAAGCTCGGAACCCCATTGGTTGGGAGAGACATGTGACACCGCTTTCGCGCCAACGCCGGTATAAATTATGATAAGCAGCCCACTCTTGCAAAAACATGCCTGGCGAAAAGACGTCAGAAATTGTGTGACCAAAAATTCAATGGGCAAGGCAGAAGTCTGGATCCGAGGTACGTTTGTTAGTCCCGTGATTAAACTAAGAACCCGATGTATCAAGTATCAAGTAATGTAAACCCGTGTTTGTGATGTCAATTGAAATGTATTATTATTAATTAAAACCTCTGAAATGTAAAAATGCTCGACTGTAGATTCTAACGACGCAAAGCCATTCCCGGGCAAAATGACTCTCTAATATTCTCTTAGATAGAACTGCCATCTCTGATATTCTTAAAGATAATTATTAACTTTAAGAAGTGCATTCCACTACTACATTCTATTCTAAACAACTGTGAGAAGTGATGATTCTAAAGCAATCTTGTGCATTTCACCAGAAACACTGATAAAAGATGCTATCACTATCTACAGCTGAAATGACAGTTCGTGTACTAGAATAAATGCCTTGTTCTAAAACAGACTTATCTATGCCTATTTACAATTTAGAAAGCTGAAAGAGAAATCAATCTTTCCTTTCTCCTTCATCTATTGAATTAATAGGGTTTGGCGGAATAAATATTTATATTTATGTCAAATTTAATTAGATAAGGGCACACATGAATTGCAACACATGAGAAAGTTGTGCTTCGCGGAACACCATCACGCGCAGTGAACTTAACTCATTACTCAACATAACTTAAAACACAACACCACTCCACACCACTCATCACCACACAACCCAACACTCAACATCACAACAACAACAGGTAATGGAAAAGAGTTATTAGACACAGGAAGAAGAAGTAGTTAATTGGGAAAACACAGAGAATTATTTATACACATTGTAAACACCATTTAGTGGAATAAATGTTCTAAATGTATGTCATTTATTTACATGCATCTTGACATATTCTCACTCTTGTCAATGTCTTACTGTACACGTTCACTGACCCCGGTCAAATGAGAACTTACATACAGCAGGAACAAGTTGATACAAGGCGTACACCGTGTGATAAACTCTGACCACCCCAACTTAACCCAACACTAGCTTAGAGAGAAAAGGAGGGGAGGGGAACTAGTTCCTACTTCAGGAATTTAGATTTCTTCCGACCTACTTCTTATTATTGTATTGGTAGGAATGTATATATTTATGCGAATATTCATCAGTGATCTTGGTGGCTACATACCAACAACCAGCCAACACATCAGCAAATTAACCACCTAAATCAGACCTGAGAGAGGGAAGCCGAGAGAAAGAGATGAACCACAAGTGAGATGGAGGATGACTTAGCTATGAGCAGAGCATGGGGAGGCCTTCAGAGGAGCTATTCGGGCAGACCTGAAGTGGATCCATCAGTCAATGGACCCTGGCTTACCTAATCCTCCAGTCACCAGGTTACTTTTCTCATTGGTAGACTACACACCCAATTTCAGGAAAACTGACATTTAATGGTTGAGACATCACCATCATACTTAATATGTACAACATCAAAATGTTTACTATGTTTTCACACTTGTTGACATCTCATATATTGATGCTTGTTATTGATTGTCTGGGACAATGGTCCAACGTGCAACTGTTCTATTACTTTGTGTAAATCACAATAGAGATGTATGTACTGACCAGAAGGCTCAGGCCAGTCAATAAATGATTAACATGAATTGACCTTCTGTTAATTTGTCAGTTCCAACCTATCTGTGTCAACAACTTCTTTGTACATCATGTTGTCAGAATCTGATGTGATTGTTTATGTGTTTGATTGTTTAAAGATAAATTAACTCATAATGACTTACTGAATGGGGAAATAAAAAGACTCTAGATCTATCAACTGCTCAACATCCATGTTTTCTTCATCTAAATCAGGCTGAGAAACTTCTCCAGACTTTCCTCAGATTTGATAAACAATAAGGGGGCTCCAGAGCTATCAGAATCATTGGAGAAGGGGCAGATTCCCAGTTAGTAAATTACCATTCTTACCAGGGGCCATAATCTATATCTCCTAGACAATACTTAATAGAACGAGGCCTGCAGATAACTCAAGGTTCATATTCTGGGGTTATTGAAGATAGAAGAGGATGGGGCTCTACTTCTTTTGTTAGAGATGGGGCATGCACTACAGTGATCTCCCACTCCCTTCAAAAATATATGACAACGGCAGAAGTGGAAGAAGATGATGATGATGATGATGATGATGATGATGATGATGATGATGATGATGATGATGATGATGATGATGATGATGATAGAATGCAGAAGAATGCTGACTAGCCCCTGGACAGCTAGAATGTGCAGTCTACATTTTTTAAGAGGCTAATACAGCTAATTGCAAAAATCAGAAACTGGCGGCTGTTATGTTTTGGCCACATTATGAGAAGTGAACAACTGGGACGTGTGAAAAAGGTAAAGAAAGACCAATGAAGACAGCGAGTGAAGGTTATATATAGATCGCCTTTTGTTAAGGCATGGAGATGTGTCAGCACACAAATTTATACTAAACATCGCCAGCTGTGGAGAAGGATGATTCTCCTACGTTCGTCAGCAATACGTATGATGAATACATTAAGCTACGAATATACGTTGTTCTCTTAAAAGTACAAAGCCTAGTATTGATTAAATACTTCTCCGATAAATCTGGAAGATACGGCCCATATATTATTATTATATATATTAATAAATTCAATATTTTTTTTAAACTGTAGATTGTCACGTGTGTCGTCTAGCAGTCACTTCGTTGATGTTTTGTAACTGTCAGCACTGGCAATCATGAATTAATCTGTTACTTGATTTGCCTCAAACGTTTCACGACATTTTCTATACACAATATTCACAATCTACTTCAAAGAATAAGACGAAGCTGCCAACTACATTGACGGAACCATTTGATCACTTATGTGGATGCCAATTAATTACAATCATACAAAAGAAACTACATCTCAGAGCATGTTTTAATATTTGGGAGTATCATCTGGTGATGTCATCGTTTAGTCTGGATACCGGCACTATTCAACGCACCTAGAGACTGAACGCATACCTCTATCCTGGTAAAAACTTCTCTTGTTTCTGCGCCTGTACTTTTCCTGTCAGAGTAATTTTCTTCCTCTGACTAGAATGCCAAAAAACAGCTCAAGAATTATTAGTGCGTGTGATCCGTGTCCAGCCTTGTGCACACGACATCAGGACAGCAGATCTAATGTCAGTGCAGGATGTCATATAAACAGCAGATGTTTTATTATGTCTGACCGTTAGTTGAACAGCAGATCTTGCGACATATATGACCGTTAGATGAGCAACAGATCTTGTGTCATGTCTGACCGTTAGACGAGCGGCAGATGTTGTATCATGTCTGACCGTTAGTTGAACAGCTGATCTTGTGTCATGTCTGACCGTTAGATGAGCAGCAATCTTGTGTCATATTGAGTTGAGTTGAGTTGAGTCAAGAACCGACATCACTGCACACAGGACATTCCCATACCTGCTCCGTCCCCTCGTTCAACGGCCAGCGAAGATACATACTACTAATCATTCCCACCGCCATCTGATTAAAAGTTTCCCGGTCTTCCCTCTCAGTTTTCAGATTCTTCCAGAACCCCTGCCGATCCTCCGCAATCTCATTTTTTTCCACATATGGGTTCTCAATCTGTTCCCCCGCCTTCTCCACCTGGTCCCATAAGCGCACAACCACCTCCCCCTTGTCCATAAGCAAAATTCCACCAAGAGGTGCATTCCCTGCTAGTCTATCAGCCTGTTTATTTCCCCGTACACCCGCATGGTCAGGGCAAAATATTCAAACAATTCTCACCATCTGTGACCTCTGAAGCGACGAGAGCCATTCCACACGAAACATTCCTTTCTCCACCTTGCTAAGCATACTCGTTGAATCCGCAATGAATACAACGTGTGTTGCAGTAGTCTCCTCTAGCCACCGAAATGCCGCTGTTATTGCCGCCACCTCCATTCTCATGCTGGAGATCGTAGTCTCATATGCCAGACTCTCCTTTTTCAAAACTCGCCCATTAACCTTTGTAATAAAGCCCCAGCCACTATAAAACAAGCTTAGCATACTTTGCCACTCAGTTGTGGAATAATCTTCCACAAGAAATTAAAGACATCACCAATCATTATACATACAGTCGCAACCTGTTTGAACACTATCTCAGGACAGACTACATGTCCCCTTAACAAATTTAAAAAAAAGCAACAAAGACAATAATAATGGTAAATTATCTCGAACGACAACTAGCCAGAAAAAAGAAAAATTCCCATATGTGTGGCACGTTACACCCACCTTGGGTATTTATGATGCCCATGTTAAACATTGCCTCAACGAGTCGTGTATTATTGATTATTTTTCATGCGTTTTAATGCTTCTTGTTCTTTTGTTGTTAAAGAATTGCTTCATAAGAGATGTTGAATGAAAGACTGTATGAGAGGAAGTAGAGAAGAAGGGCAGAATGTCAGACGGGCCTGCGTGCCCAATTCTTAACCCTTTGAAAATAAAGATTTTCGTTCGTTCGTTCGTTCTGTTTCTCACCAGTGACCCATCAGTGTAGATGACTATGTCACCTTGATGTGTGTCGCTCTGGATCAGCTGTTGCACTTCAAACTCAGTGCGGCCCGCTGCCCATTCTCTGCACTCACGACCCAGTGTTATTATTACATTGTGCCAGTCCGTCATGTCTTCCTGGACTTCAACCCACTCTCTTTCACGATTGATGGTCTCTGGATCACACACCTGACTTATAGAAAGTTCTGCCTGTGCCATCCAGGACCTGCCTCGTCTTAGTCTATGACCCTTAACGTTATCCATAGCTGCATGCAGCGGGTGATCCCTGTCTGCGGCAACTCTCAGGTACCATTTGGCCTGAAGGACCCTATGCCTATCCGTCATTGTTGGTAGCGCCAGGATATGCCTCATGCATATAATTGGTGTGTTCTTTGTGCACCCCAGGATTAACCGCATGGCAGCATTCTGCATGCGCTCCAACCTTTCAAGCTGGCTCTTTGATACTGTCAGCAGCCCCAAACCATACTCAATGACAGAAATTATTAACTGCTGAAAGAGCCTGTACAGCATCCTCTGATCTACCCCGGTTGCTGCCATAGTCCTCAATGCATTAAGTCCCCTACCAGCCGTCACCATCAAAGCCTCCACATGATCCTTAAAAGACAAACACCTGTCAAAGGTGATACCCTAGTACTTAAATTTACTCTCTCGACTAAGAGGACATCCATCCAACATAATACCTGGGACGTCTGCCTTGACGATCCGGTTATCCAAAGACTACCACACAACTGATGCCTTGTCTGGGTGTATAATGGCTCCTGCGTCCCTGCACCACTCCGCCACCCTGTCTATCGCCACCCTGTCTATCGCCACCTGTAAGTCTTTCGCCAGACTGACCCTGTCTCTGCCCTCTTTGTACACCAGCACATCATCTGCAAATGTCAAGATTATATTCACACCTGGTGTCTCAATAGCTGTGATTTTGCTGGTGTAGACATTAAAGAGCACACTGGACAAGGTAGATCCCCGCGGCAACCCAGGTGTAATAGTACAGGGGTCAGAAGTCCAGGTACCCATGCGCAGTGCAACCTTACGCTCATAAAGGACTGCCGCAACTCATCTAACAAGGCAAGGGCAGACCTCCATGTCCAACAGTGTGTGGATTAACCGATCATACCTAACCCTGTTATACGCGTTCTTCAGGTCAAGAGCTACCGCCACTGTCTCCTATTTATCCTGGAAGCCCTCGTAGATGAGTGTAACATAATATATTCTGTTCAGCCATAAACATACTGAAAGAACCAACAAATACAGGGATACGGCTGTCTTTATGTTAGGAGATGGTTGCAGTGAACAACTATGAATACAATCAGCTTAAAAGGTCACAGTGCTGAAGACGAGCCACTCCCTGGATTTTAATTTTAACATTAAACCAACTTGCCCTTTTATCATTGTGGAAAATTGTCGGCGACTGGAGTGGTAAACAAGCTTAGAATAGATGGACACCTAGCCTTTGATCACATGCGAGATGGCGGAGTTAGCCCATCCCAACAGATGTTTGTCTAACATAGTGTCAAGGAGAATTACTGATTGGCAGTGAAATAAGGGTGTCAACTGGGAAAATTATTCCCTTTTGATTCAGATTTAATTCCCTTGGTTTTTTACAAGTCCTTCACTGTCTAGACGTTGGGAAATTGGAAACAGCGACTTCAAAGAGAAACCGGCTACACTGACACGGAGAATTTAACGCCTATACCAAGGATTGGACGGGCAGATAAAATTACCCCTTCTACCCCCCCCCCCAATTTCAGTCATGTTAACAACCCCTACCTACTCTGAGAGCGACGTCAGGTTCAGGGGAAAATGTAGATTCACCATTGGAAGCGGGGATGATTACTTATTATTTTCATAATATATGTTAATAAGGGAGTGCAACAATTGCCGACAGATGGTGTGTCGAGGCGCAGTCACAAGAGTTGAACTAAAGAGACAAAACATGTTTACCAGTCGGCTGTTGTTGTTGTGGTGTTGTGTTTTTTTTTTAAATGAATGAAGGTTAATGATATAAGTTGAAAACCATAGTTAACTTAAGAACTGGTGCATCGGAAATGTTAGTAGAGTTCTTTATGAAGTTATAGAGTAATCATATAAAGAGAATATGTGATTATTCCTTCGACTTAGGGAGATAGTGACAACTTCATTTTTGTTCTGTTTATCTGATATATGAGAGATGAACCTCACTTCCTCTAGTCAGTCAAAGTACCCATGTGTAGTTATGTTTCCACAGAAACTATCATGAGGCTGTACTATAATATCACCTTTAGTTGTATTAGACGACACTTTCCTGGGAAATCTCTTATAATTTCTTTGTCTCTATAGTCAGAGGAGACTATGTTTCTTTATATGTATATTCATGTATGGAAAATTAATAGTGAATTTATTTATACATATATACACAAATATGGGGTTACCTGTGCATTTATACGGGAAAGAGGAGCTCTGCCAAGACTGAGAAATGACATCACCCTTGCTGATGTCCACTCGATATTCTCGGCCCTAAAGCCTCGAAAGAAACGAGAATGATTCTCCTCCCGAAGGCAGGAGTGAGAGAAGACATAACATGTCAATAAAGGGAGTGAGGAACTGCAACAGATGTTCATGTGACAGGGCCCGATAAGGCCAGGTCTAAGTGATCCTCCTCTGTATGAATACATGGTCTATCCCCCTGTAGCGGGTGATATCCAGCTTCTGTGTAAATACATGTTATATCCCCCATGTAGCGGGTGATATCCACTCCGTTCCCTCACCTCTGTCAGTATGTGAGTAGGTAGAACGGTGTCACTGTTCCCTGGAACAGCAGTCTTATTTACCAAAGGTTTTGTTTCCCTCTGTTCTATTTCTTTCACTTTCACCACCTGTAATAATTAGTGTCCCACCCTTTTGTCCCTTTAGAAGAACTAAATAGGCAAAGACATTAGAGAGGAAAGTATAAATAGAAAAATCCAGTGGACTCCCGAAATTGTGGAGACTGCCGATATCACATCGGTCGTTCATTGAACACTTCTGTCAACCCTCGCAAACGCCGCTAATCGTCCTCCCGAGTAATTAGATAGGTCACAAGTTATGGTTTACGTAACGCCCTATCGCGCTTCAGCGCCCGCGGTGTCTTCCGAAATTCACTCGTCACACCTTTCCGCCACGCTGAACCCGACCACCGATTATCGTCACCAAATCCCGTCATGCATAGATTCATTTTAAAGGCTTTGACGCCCTGAGTCTGAATATTCCATACTTACTGGGCGACCACATAGTCTCAACTACTTAGGATGTCATTGCCCAATGGGTGATAAAGCCATCCCTTCTAACTCCAATTTCGGCTATCCCATTTCTTCAGACCCATTACTATGCATGAACTAGTCTGACGAACACCTACATCGCCATCGCGTAACACGAAGCATCGACACGAAATTACTATATTGACTAAATGCAAATACCTTCATACATCGAAAGCTTGATCCACTTGCTGGAGAAAATGTAGAGCCCCTTTAATGGCCATTTATACACTATGCACAGCAATATAAAACAACGTCCTGCGAATAAGCTGCCTGTATCTCAACTAAACTGAAACACACGTTCAGTTTCGACCTTCGGCCTGAATCGCATTCCGCTGACAAGAACAAGTAAAGTTGCCCCGTGCGATTCATGACCCGATAGCTCAGATGCAGCATGCTGAACTGCGTTAGCCGGTTTCTCAAAAGTTCTGGCCCAGGTAACATCAATAAAGGGAGAGCAAGTCAATTACTGGGGTAAACCTCCGGCAAGACTGGTAGTTCCCCTTTGACCAGTAGCGAGACACAACCTCAGACATTTCGCTACAGATATGGTTGCCGGCTCAGTGGCGAAGGTGTTACGCACGCAGTTCGTAATCACGCTCCAAACCAGACTTGCTAATACGTTTAAATACCAATTGTCTGGGACATGAGTGTTTAAAGAAAAGATCAGATAATAATGATAATCATGAAAGTCTGACCTGCTGGCAGTAAGCGCCTTTTAGCTCACTAAGCTTCGACGACGTCAGTCTACTCATATCCCACACTTGCTGTTCTCGAGCCAATGTGAACCTCAAGGTAACTTGTAAGAAATCTGGGGACAATAGATAGATAGACAGTTACATGGACAGACAGACAAAGCAGACATACAGAAAACGTTCCTTCCATCGCTGTGTATAGATTCAGTGAAGCCCTAAGCTGTTTGTATATTTGCCCGTGTATCCTCTGATCGACATGATAAGGATGCTTGAAGATCTAAAAATTCATGGGAAAGACCTTAGAATTATAAAAACATATATTGGAAACAACAAGCTGCCACAAGAATTGATAATTAACTAGGTCAATATCAGCCTATTAAGAGAGGGGGGAGACAGGGGTGTGTAATGTCTCCATATCTTTCTTTCCTGTATAGTGAATATATTTTCAGAAATATAGAAGATATGGTAGGAATCATCATTTGGGGGACGATACACTACTATAATTACATATGCAGATGATACAGTCTTGATTGCATACAATGAACAGGATCTGCAACATTTAGTAGATGCGGTTGTTGCACACAGTGAACAACTAAGGTTAGATTTGAATTGTAAGAAGACACAGATTATTGTCGTCACTGGGACGAACGAAATACCGCAATGTAATATACAAGTAAATGGGCATATTCTTAAACAAGTTAATTGGTACAGTTATCTCGGAATGGGGGATGCCTTGAAGAACGAACGAACGAACATATTTTTATTTTCAAAGGGTTAAGAATTGGGTACGCAGGCCCGTCTAACATTATGCCCTTCTATCACTCTCTTTCATACATTATTTCATTCACACATCATTCAAGGCTGACTGAGAACAGCAACAATATAAAATATATGCATTATAAAGGCATGGGCAAAATGCAAACATCAATACTACACAACTCAGTAATATTAAATAATGGTGTGGCACTTGTTATTAGCTATTTGGAATACACTGGTCTACCAAAAGGGGGATGGCTGTTATACTAGGGATTTATTATTATTATTATTTATATTATTAAGGGGGAAGTTAATCCGTATTGAGATAGTGTTCGAATAATTTGCGATTATATGTACATGGATTGGTAATGTCTTTGATTTTTTGTGGAAGATTGTTCCACAGCTGAGCTGCAGAGTACGTTAAGCTGGTTTTGTATAAGACAATCCTAGGGTTCGGAATGTATAGTATATTTAATCGTTTACTGTCTCTGGCAATATATTTAAATAATGACCAAAGGTAATTTGGGACATTCCGATGTAGGATTTTGTGAATTAGTTTGGCCTTATTGAAAAGCAGGCGTTTGCGGAGTCGTAGTAACTGAAGGCGTTTGTGCAGGCTAGGATTGTCAGATAAATGATTGCTATGAATTAAACTCATGGCCCGTTTCTGTAGTGAATAAAGTCGCTTGGTGCTTGAATTGGAACAACGGTACCAGATTGTAGAGTAGTAGTCAAAATGTGTCTGTATGTGAGAAGTATTGAATATTATTTTTCTTGTGTCCTCATCAAGGAAATTGTTAATTTTGGCGAGGTGGTAGACTTTTTTCGCTGTTTTGTTTTTTAACGAGCGCTTGAACGTGAGAATCTAAGGTTAGGTTTCCATCAATGATTAGGCCTAATGTTTAGTGAACAGTTACACTTTCTACTGACATGTTGTCGATGTGAAGTTGAAGTGATGTGTGTGAATTTAGAGTTTGAAGTCTTTTTCTGGTTGTTAATAACATTGATTTTGTGTTAGTGGTGTTAATTTACATATGGTTCGCATAGCTCCACCTAATTACGTTATTTAATTCTTGTTGCAAAGACGACTCCAGCAGATTACAGTTTCAGTATTTGTCTGCAAGCAGATCGCAGGACGTCGAAAGATGCAAAGGTAGATCGTTAATATATATCGCAAATAATAGAGGGCCAAGAATAAAGCCTTGCGTTACTCCAATATTGAAGGTAGTGGTTTGAGACATAGATTTATTATGTGATACTACTTGCTTTCTGTTTGCCAGAAAAGATGTTATTAGAGTGACTGCATTAGGGCCAAATGTCCTTGTCTCTAGTTTTTTAATTAAAATAACATGGTCTATCATATCAAATGCTTTCCTGAAATCGATAAACAATGCACCATATAGACTGTTGTTGTTTATATTCTGATGCCAATTTTCTATCATGTTTGTTAGGGCTGTATGGTAAGAATATTTTGGCCGAAATCCCGATTGACTGTCAACAATAAGCTTGTTGCGAACTAAATACTGTAATTGTACTTTATGGATGTGTTTTTCTAGTGGTTTAGATAGTGATGATAGTAAGGGAATGGGTCTGTAATTGTTCGGGAGACTATTGTCCAAAGAATCAGATTTAAGAAGAGGGTACCTTAGCGATTTTGATAGCTTATGGAAAGTGGCCTTTGGTAAGTCACTGATTATTTTTCATAGGTTAGTAATATACAGATCACTGGCGCAGCACAACGGAGAATCCGGTTGCTCATTCCATCTAACCCAGACGAGTATATGTTTTTTTTTAGGTTACTGAGGTATGTGAATACTTCAGTGATTGTCATTAGCGGTATGTCGGAAAGAATATCGCGAGATCATCTGTTCTCACAAGACAATGATAGTAAAGATAAGTTGCAAGAAGAATTTGGTATTTAAGCCTTCAAATGGTCTATGTCAGTTTGGAAAAAAAATTACTGAATTGGTCGTTTGTTACATGATTTGATGGTAAAGAATTTGAGACGTTATTCCTGTTTTTCAAGGTGGTAATTGTCTTCCATATATCCTTACTATTTGTTATATCCATTACTAAGTTCTTAAAGTAATTTTCGTTTCCCTTAGTATGGTATATTGAACTTTGTTTCTAAGAGTACAGTGTGTGCTGAGATCCCGCTTTCTATGTGCTGTATCTCTGTCTCTCATAATTTCAAATATTTCCTGGGAGATCCAAGGTGGTTTGACGTGATGTTTTACTCGAACTTCCTTGATTGGCACTGTCTATCAAACACGTCAATAAAGGTCTTCATCCAGAATTCCAGAGCATGATCGGGTCAGGGATTTGATAAAAATTGTCTAGAGGTGAACTTAGCAAGTCCTGTAAAAATGCGTTTTGGTTGAAATTTTTGTAATTTCTATATTTTACACTTATGTGTTTATGTTTAGGAGTGTTAATTCCTTTTTAGACCACGTGCTGCATATTGAGTAGTGATCGCTTATTGCACAATTAAATATGATGCATTCTATGATGTTGTCTGAGCAAGTTACATAAATGTTATCTATGAATGTTGAAGATGATTTTGTTACTCTGGTAACTTTTTGTACTGTTTGTTGGAAATTGTATGATGCAATTGTATTTCCCCATATTATGTTGTATTTGTTGGTGTCAATGGTAAAGTTTCCTTGTAGTATAATTTTCTTCCCAGAAGCGAAAACCACATCCATTATGGTAGTGAAGTTTTCGTACCAGACGTGTCCAGCGCTGGGATTTCGATAGATGTAGCTGTTAACAACCTGTATTACACGCAGGCTCTCTCGCTACTTCATCCACACCCAAAGAAACATTAGTTGTGTGGATGGATAACATGTCTTTTTAATTCAGGCGGACCTGAGATAGTTACATATAACAACCAGGCGGTGACGGCCTGAATAAATATACAATTTGTCGCCTTCTTTACAATACTCATGCACAATCACTTATTAACAATTCACATTCGCTATCTCAAACGAGCGCTCTAGCAAACTACGCATTTGCACTCCAAAAATCACAAGTGTCATCTCTAGAAAGCTGTCGTGTCCCGTCTGACGGTTTTCAGCCGGTTAGCTGGCCTTGCCGTCCTAAAATTCGTGCGGTCAGTAAAACCCCGTGCTCTTGTACCTGCCTCGTAGTACAGCAGTCAGTTAGCCTGGGTTGTACTAACGTTTAGTCGGTTCAGGGTAGTATCCCGTGAACTAGCGTCCCCTCCCATTCTCGGGGTTGGCCCTGCAGTATCCTGGTTATGATACGTTCGTGTCCCCACCTAAGTCCTGTCTTAAGACTGTTCTAAGTCCTAGCTTGTGTTCTATCTCTACTCTATCTACTTCCCTGTAGAAGTCCTTTTAAGTATGTCCTATATGTCATTACCTATATTCTGTCCCTTGTTCTGTCTATATCCTCCTCAACATCTTGACATACTCCCGTGAATCCCCCGTTTTGTGTCACGAGATTCAACTAGTGGGTGTGACACAATATTGTCTCAGGATTAAAAAAATAGTTGGATCTAATTTGTCAAAGTGTTGTAGGAGTTCAGTACTCGTGTCCTTAGGTACCACTTCTGATTCATATTGGTATGATACCAAGTTGATGTATCTATCCACTGGTCTATGATCAGTGTAACATACTTGTAATGTTGCTAAGAGTCACTACTCTTCCACATTGCACTACTGGAAGCTGTCTCGAACCGAGGCCAGTTTGTATTGTAATTATGGCAAAGTCATAACATACACTACCTCTCCAAACATCTAAAGCATATGTCCCGACACAACTTTTCCTGTTAAGGAAACAAATCATGAATATCTAATTCATGGCTCCCGTGAAATGTACATCAACATCTTTTACAAGTTCTGTGTCTGCTGATCTCTACCTATCTTACTTCCGCTTGCGGATAAATTTCCAACTGTGTACTCATAATTCCTATAAATCTGTTGTGTCCCCTGTGACCGTATGATCTCCCTTATATAAACTTGCTGTCTGTAAGTTATCTGTTTGTATTCCTGTTTGTATGCGTGTTGTCTTACTGTTTATGTATGTTTAAATTAGAAACATAAGTGTATGTTTATAATTCACGTAATTAAAGTCTTCAAGTGTCGCAGGTAGGTTTCTGCATGTCATGAATCAAGGCTTATGCTCGACTTATTTGTGAGATGAGTTGCCGAACTGAGACGCTGGATAACATTACCATAGCTGCAATGTAATAGTGGCTGAAACACATATAAAACAATTGCACGCTCACATGTGTTACACAGAAGACAAAGACAAATCATAAAACCAACATGTGTGCAAAAAAAAAAATGCACCAATGAATATTCGTAATATTTTTAATACATCCATTCCTCCTTTCACTCATCTTCCATCCGCTCATTCAAACAATGTTAATTTAAAAATGTTTTTGTCTTTGAAGTAAAATAAGCTCGTTTTAAACAATTACAAGCTGACTTGTAGTACGTTATGTCGTAATTTCTATCTTACAATAATTTATTTACGTAATTGTTGAATTGCTTAAGGCAATACTAAGGGAAAAACTCTGTTAACTAACTGGTTTACTATCGTTTAGTCAAATGAGTGTTGTTACCCAAGGAGAACTAATTTAACTAAGTTACCAGCTGTAGAAGAAATGTGTTGGCTCCCTTAAAGTAAAATGTTGTTAATGAGCCTAATAAGTTTTAAATCTATTTACTCGTGGATTAATGCTAACAAAATTATCTAATTAAATGCTGTTATCGGCTTTTAAGAAAGTTATCTCATACGAGACTTGTATATTCTAATATTAATAATTTGCCGGTGTTAATGGTTTAACAATATTTATATTTAACTATAACTAAATGATTTTGGATATAACTAAGACTATTTCCTTAAAATTTTTCTAAATTTTCTATAACTATTTTCTAAACACAAAGGAAATTTGTTTGATAGTGCAACTTCAATAAAAATTAGTTTACTGTAGCACACGTTATGTTCACACAGTCTATTTACACTAAGTTTGTAGCAGCTCCAGATGAAGGTGATGATGAAGCGTCCTCCTTCTGTCCTAATATCACTATCACAGTCTATATACACTAATTAATCTGTATTAGCTGCAGATGACGGTGATGATGAAGCGTCCTCCTTCTGTTTCACTTCAAATTCTGAGGGTCTGGTCAGCAAATCTGCTAACGTATTTTTACTTCCTCGTATGTGCTTTACCGAAAATTAATAGTTCTGGGGTATCAGGGACCAAAGGTAAATTCTATTGTTCTTCGATAACCCTCTTTCCATCACTGTCAACGGGGAATTGTCAGTTTCCACGACGAAATGTGTTCCGGCAAGAAATCTATCTAATGTATGCACACAATACACAATCGCTAGAGCCTCCAATTGAGAGACATCATATCTGGACTCTGTCAGAGTAAGCTTGTGACTCACGTACACTATTGGATGAAGGATTCCATCATATTCTTATAGGAGCACTCCCGAAATGGTCGTAGCACTCGCGTCTGTTCTAAGAGTATATGTTAATTTTGGATTAGGTAACTTTAAGATAGGGATGTTACTAAAACAATGCTTCAGTTGTAACATTGCATTATTTAAAGTAGCATCTTGTACATTGATTTTTACATTTGACTTTAACAAATCATAAAATACACTGGTAATCTGAGCCAAATTAGGAATGAATTTGTTATAGTAATTTACTAAGCCTAGTAGGCTTCTCACCTGCTTCTTGGTCGTTGGCATAGTGAGATTCAAAATCTGTGTTACAATTTTGTCATCACTTTTTAAGTGGCCTTTCGATATTGTATTGCCTAGGAAGTCGATTTCCTCCAACGACAACTCTACTTTAGTTGGTTTGACTGTGAGTCCAAACAACTTAATTCTTTCGAAGACCTGTTGTAAGGTTTGTACGTATGTCGTCCAGTCTGTTGTATGCGCACAAATGTCGTCTATGTAAGTTTGAGTATTTGCTACTCCATGTAAGAGTTCCCTAGTGAGATGGACAAAAAGTCGCAGGCGCATTGCGTAAGCCGAAAGGAAGAAAGTGCCACTCGTATAGACCTAAAGGTGTTGCGAATGCAGTAAGGTGTATCGAATTTTGATGCATAGGAATCTGCCAGTAACCTTTAGTGAGGTCAAGTTTTGAAAAAAATTATAGAAGATGACATGTTTAAGATGAGATCGTCACAAGAAGGGATTTGCTCTGCATCTGTCTTTGTGATTGCATTTAGCTTTCTATAATCGACGCAGAGTCGAATACTAGAATCTTTCTTCTTTACTAAGACGATAGGGAAAGAGAACTCCGATTGGGATTTCTGAATTATCCCACAAGATTCAAGACTAAGAATTTCCTTGTCGAGATTGTCCCTATAATACAAAGGGATGGAGTACGGTCGACATTTAATATGTTTGTTGTCAGAGAGAACAATGAAGTGTTGTATCCTATCTGTCCTACCTGGAATGTCCGAGAAAATAGCTTTATATTCTGTCAGTAATGCTATTGTCTTTAGTTTTTGTTCGTCTGTCATTTTCGGTCCCAGACTACTGTCGATCGTCGTTGTCGAGTCCACTGTCGGTACTGGTAGTTCAACGTCTTCGTCTTCTGTCTGGTAGATTACTGTGGTTGCGCTGTGTTCGTCTTCTGTCTCCTGTTCTTGTCTAGAGTAATAAGGTTTGAGCATGTGTGATATGGATTATCTTGTGTTTGTTGTTCAGTGATATTTCATAATCAACATTCGATACTTTTCTCACTATTTTGAATGGCCCTTGCCATGACGTTGATAGTAAGTCACTCTTATCAGGTAGTAATAATAAAACCTCTTGTTCAGGTTCAAGCTGTAAGGTTTTTGCACCTTTATTGGCATATTGGCGGTACATCTGTCCTTTATGTTCCAAAGATGTTTTCGCTAAGGCACACGCTTTCATGACCTTATCGCGTGTGTCTGTAACTACCTCGTATGGTGATGATGGTTGTGGACTATTTGAGGTGTTTGTTAACAGCTGATGATAGACGTTAAGGGGTCCTCGTGGGTTTGCCCCGTACACTAGCTCAAAGGGTGAGAAGCCCGTGATTGCTTGCGGGATTTCTCTGTAGGCAAACAGCACTGTTGGTAACAGTGTGTCTCAATCTGATGGGTTCTCTGCTGTTACCATCGCCAGCATATGTTTAAGATCCCTGTTAATCTTTTCCACAATCCCGTTCGCAGCCTGTCGATATGGGATAGTGAAACACTGTTTAATGTCTAGCAATTTTGTAAAAGCTTGCGTTGCAGCTGATATGAATTGTGGCCCTCGGTCGGATAAGATGGTTTGGGGGAATCCGAAACGGGAAAATAGATGTAGAAAAACGTGGACTACATCTTTGGAACTGATGTATTTAAGCGCCACAGCTTCTGGCCAACGTAAACAGAAATCCACTAGAGTTAAAATAAGTCTATTTCCTTTGTTGGACACATGATTTAATGGTGCAACTATGTCAACAGCGACACACTCAAATGGTCTAGAGGCCAGTGTTGTTGGTTGACCTCTGCTGTGACATGTTTACCCTTTTTCACCAAATGTTGTCAAATGGTGCATGAAAGACAGTAATTTTTTACGTCTGTACAAAATTTAGGCAAATAGAAGTGAGATAAAATTCTGGCTCTCGTTTTGTCGTAACCCATATGGCCAGCAAACGGCGAATCGTGTGCGATTCGTAAGACTGTTTGACGATGTTTTAATGGTAAAACCGTTTGCTGGATTTCGTGGTTATCTCTCTTGTATGTTCTAGTGAGAATACCATTTTTGAACATAAAATACCACGCAGCCTTTTTCGTTAGCTTCGGTTTTTCCCCTATAAATCTAAAGTAGGGTGAGACTGTGGCATCGGCGCGTTGCGCCTTTATGAACTCTTTTGTGGTATTGTTGTCCACTGTCCCACTAGGTGAAATGATATGTAACATTTCATTTTGCAGGTCGTCTTGTTGTTTAATTGTTTCGGACCTTGTTATAGCGTTAGCCTTAGTAGAATGGGTTTCTCTCCAGGCTTTTATTTCATCAGTGGTACATTTCTTTACTTCTGGCAAACACCCGATAATAAGATCAGTACACGGGTTATGTAAGATCGCGCACGTGAATGTGCCTGTTAAGAAATGAGTATTTATACGAGTTGTGGCTAATAGGTATTTTTCTATGTTGCCTTAGAAAGACCGGAACAGGCTTATTGACGTGCCCCAATTACGGGCCTGCGTCAAAAAATCTGAACTGCTGTAAAAAGTGCAAGTATGGATTGCATAGTGTCGCCTACCAAGAAATTGTTGGGGGAAAATAGGCTGGGCCTGAATGTTGACAAGATGGGCACTACTGAAATGCCTTTGAACTCTGGCGTAGTCTACAAAACCGGAAGTCTGTGACGGCGTAACTAAAAGCTATCGTGTAAGATATCGGGCGAATCGGCCCGACAAGACGAATCGCGTGGGAACGTCCTCTATCGAATCGGAGGTCATTTGAACTATCCCGCGTGTCGCTTTAAAAAGAAGTGTGTCGAAGTTCACATCTTTTGGTGGGGCGGCCACTGGTTTTTCTTTGCCTTTCTCATACACTTTATGTTCTAAGTCTCCTTAACGGACTACCATTCTAATCCATAGTGGGTTCCTGTGAGGAGGACTACGTGGAGGCGCAAGAAGGAGGAATGATACGGCAGACATGTTCTGATGGTTACAGGGGTGATGAACTGAGGAAAGCAGGACTACCTGAGAAGAGCTGGAAGGGGGTTTTGCCAACGGCCCTCCTTCAGGGCCATCTTGCCTATGGGTACTGTAGACCCTCTATCCCTGTATGTCATTAGAAGACTTCCTCTGGGGAACTGGGGCACAGACACTCATGACCACTCACCGTGGGTTCACTCTATCACCAGTCCAGGGAAACAGATGGTCTATTCGGCTGCTTGTCGGACCCCAGACCTTATTCTTCCTCTGACCCTGAGGCATGGCCTGTAATTGAACCACCACCCCTTTTTGGGGAGGTGATTCACTCTCTGAGTACAAAGAAGCAGTGTATCCCCATATGGTAGGTCATGGCCATGTGAATCTCACCGAGGGTTGTCTTTGTCATTTTGCCAGATTATACCTTCCGGAGAGGAGTGATGGACAGTCAGTAAAACCATCGTTCTGTGTCAATATCAACAGTCTGGACAGACCAGCTGATGTGGGGTGATCCTACTACCCATCACCCGGTCAGTCGTCTATGCCCTCAGAGCAGTTCCAGGATAAGTCATCCACCATTTATAAAGAAGACTGCTGGGCAAGTATGGTTTGTGTAATCGTCCAGCTGTGCCGCACTGTTCACCTACCCGACTACCAAACAACAGTGTGATATATTAAGTAACACTTGATTCATGAGAAACTGTGCTATGATTGTGAATCTATCCAGAGACTTTAGGCTAGTGTGACTCAAGCCATGGACACTGTTCTGTTGAAAATATAATTAAGGACATTAGACTACTATGAGCATTAACGAACATTATAGATTAATAACATACCTATGATGTTGCCTAATGTTGCCTGCATTTGCCTAATAGGATATGGACCACACGTGTACAGACTGACTGGCTAGTGTTGTCAGTATTACGCCGATCGTCTGTACTTCTCGTGCCATGTTGTTGTACCAGATGTAGGCTGATCACAGTTTGCAAGTCCAGGTCAGTTTTGACATGCCCGTCTCAATTGGGATTTGAATGCATGACCACCGGGCCGGCAGGCAAGCGTGTCAGCCACTGAGTTACCTCGGCCTCCTCCTCTGTATGTATTGATTATATTCAAGTGCCTTGTTCACACGCATCGGCGATGATCAACGGCTGCCAAGAATAGTCTCTCGCTCTCTCCTTCCATCTCCCCATACACAACGTTTTAACCCTTTTAGGACGGAGCAACATTGGGCCAAATTTAAGTTTCCCTCTGAAGAAGACGGAGCCATTTTTTTTTTTTTTTTGGAGTACAGAAATGACTGAATTGACAATTTTATAAATTCAAAAAAAAATAAATATATTAGAACCCTATATAGGTATATACACGTATATATATTCCTAAAGAGGATATAGTAAAGTTTATTTCTGTGTATGATTGAAGTTGTTTTGTTCATGACTATACAAGTTTGATGACCTCATTTGTATTTTGTGAAAAATAAAATAGTTCATACCATTATGTATGAATTGGTACTAAATATTTTAAAAAAAAATGGTTCTCACCTGTGGGATGTGGATGTTAATTTAAGAGAATATTTTGTTAAGTTGTCTAGGGGATTTGTTGATTCTCTGGTCACTGTTAGGATGCAAGATGATCAGGGATATTTACCACAAACACCTAGAGAAAACACTTCAGTCCTTGAAACAATTGCATCTGTGTGTAGATTTCCCTTCCCACTTCATCACCCTTTAAATTTACTATCGTGTTAGAGGATATTGATTGTTCACAAAATATAAACAACCACTGTTGAACCGACATCACATTTACTTGATGTACACAATCTTGGACAAACAGTTCAGGTATTAAATCAAGATCTGTAGTAACATGTATATTTGTAATGACCACAATGCATTTTCAGCACAGGCATGGGAATGATTTGCATTATCAAATCATATTTACCCCAGTGTCCCAAGAAAAAAACAATGTTATTACAAACAACACACCAACCACAAATTGAGTCTACTATCCTTGACCCACCTTACATCATTAAGGCAAACAATGATCTAAGTACATAGAACCCAACATATAAAACAGTTGTTTCTGACACCCTTTACAATTCTCATATTTAAAAATAATGAATTGGTGTCAAAATACTATATCCTAACCACCATTTGGTTATACCTCATTACCAAATAAAACACTATTTACCTTATAAATCCGTGGCATAGAAAACACATATAAAAAGCAATTGGTACTCAATTAAACTAATTAATAGAGTCCTTTATCTCCTGGTGTGCGGTTAAGGGTTCATCTCTGCTGTAGATTAGATCCTTTTCCCATTATCTGGGTACCGAATTAATGCACTCAGTTGTGTTCCTAATATGTATATCCACTTGGAATTGGCTGGTGCAAATCATACTCTATAATCCAAGAATAGAAATTACACACAATCACATATCTCTCCGCGGGCTAGAATTTTCGAATACTCTGTTGCAGTATCTCGGTGTCTTTTTGGTGAAATTGAGGCCTTGGTTGGTCATTCCCATCTCACCATACATGGTGCCAAGTAGACGGCCATTCAGCTGCTCTGCTTCCAATATCATAATCCCAATGTTCACAAAGATGTTACACCCACCAAGTCGCGAGTTTATAACCCATGGCATTTAGGTTGACATTGGACCAGCAAGGAGTTAGTCGTTGTTATCTAGTCCAGTGTAGGAACTTATATGGCTGAGAGGCATCTCATGGTAGTATCTGTGACTAGGTCCAGAATTGATTTACACCTACATATATCCAAAGATGAATAATTCCAGCACATAAACAGGGTTGCAAACAATCAGATGATTCCTTTTGTTGCAGATATAGAGGCATTTAGCTGCTTTCATATGGTCTTTATTTTTTGATGGTGTTCAGGTTTTGGATCCTTGAGGTAATCTTGTGTACTTATGTTTCAGAGGATCTTAAGTTGGTACCTTGGTTGTACTGGCTTATGTTGTTTCATTGTCTCCTCCCATTTGTTTGAGTTGGTGTTCGTAGCTAGAACTTGGTGTTGAGGTCTGGAACCTTATGTTTGACACTGGCTGCTGTGAGACTTTCTTTCGAAGACTTATCCATTGTTGGATATTAACTTGGTAATCCAACCAACAGTTGAAGGTTACTCACTGCTGTTAGTTTTATTAAACTTGTAGTAGGATTGTCCCATAGTTTCACTGATTTTGTTGAATGATGAGGTTATAGGTGGTACTTCAGGAGTAAAGCAGACGATACATTGTTGTCAGTTACTCTGTTGATCTTCATCTTTGTAGATTTTTAGATCGCGAAGTCCATCCTGGATTTTCCTGCTAAAATAGGACTTCATCAATCACGCAGTCAGTTGTCTTCGAATTTGTCTGTTGCTGGCTATGGCAGCTAGTGAGTGCAGCAGTAAACATTGAGGTATTGATCCAACCTTTGTTTAGGACACATTGTCATTTATCATTTAGTGGCTGTTGACCCAGTTTCCAGTTGATAGGGAGGCTACGCAGTCCCACCAAATCCACCACTCGCTATAGAACGGAATGACAAGAATACAACACGAGCATTAACCTACTGTGTTATGTTAACATGGTTATAACACAATTACAAACAAAAGTACAACCACAAGAGGAGAAGGGGAAAGGAGTGGGTGTCCACGTTCCACTGTCCCTCGTTGCTTGGTGTAGAGCCATTCTGACTCTAATAGTGAGTGAGGTATCTTTTCACTCTATGTTATGTTCTGAGATTGTTACTGGGACTATTAGATGAGTGAAGCCATTCTTTTTATCCAAACCTGTTGATACTGCCTCTCTCTATTTGAAGAGAATGACCCATCCATATGCTATTTTGTTTCCTTTCCTTCACTATAATCAGCATTAGGCCAAGGCTATTCAACATTGTCTTCTTGTGTACTGACATACTCAAGGATTCTTACATCAACTCATCCTGTCCCCAGGGGTAACATTAAAATGTATATTCCCACAGTAAAGACTAACAATCAGGACAGAGAAAAATTCTCATAACAGAGAAAACAAACATACATTTCTCTGACATTAAGTACATGATAATCATACGTAATAATTAATCTTAATGATGATGCAAGGAGCCTATGTTTTTGGATTTCCTCAGGGGTTAATCCATAAAACTAAAACAAATTTCCCTCACTGCTTACAGCAGCATGAGGTTAGTGAACGCTGTGATATATTTTGCCAATTACTGCTAGTATTCGGAGTGTTCTTTATCAGAATGACTTATGCCGCATGGTCCAGTCTTCTGAATATTGCAAGCAATTTATGACATCAGTCTTCGCTTCTGTTCCTACCACAGTGAGGTGAGGCGGATTGAAGGCACATCCTATCCGAACATTCATTTATATCATGCGTTTGCTTTCCTTGTTCTCGAATTTATATTCTCAAACATGGCAATTCCCTAGCACTATTTTATGAAACGATTACATGTCCATCATTCATACTGAGTTGTTACTAATATGTTAACAAGAAGATTTGTACCGAAATTTGGCACGGTAGTTTCCAGTTACAGATTAGACATAGCGGAAACAAGTTCTCTACTATGAAGTATGTTTATACAATGTGTAATCAAAAGTCTGCTTCCACATGGAGAAATGGTTTCTTTGTAAATGTTCTTTAGAGTTCATAGATATAGTACCCAATGCATAGAAGTTTTTATTCATAGGAATATGAAATTGACAGAAACGAGTTCTCTACTGTGAAGTATGAATCAGGAGTCTGCTCCCAAATTGAGAAAATTTCTAGAATGTGTTTCTGACATGAGTTTGATACTCTACAGTACACATAATATTTATAGGTAATAAGCATTGCTAATGAGATATAGGTTCACAATGCCTATAAAAGGTTTTAACATAGGAATATGAAATTGAAAAGCATAGGAAAAATTACAGCGTGGCCTGGCATGGCTCTCAAGGTAAAAATCAATCAGACTCTAGTTTACAAGAATTGTTGATTTATCATTCTAACTAATTCTTAATTAAACACAATGGTATATGTAATACATAAATACGTATTAATAATGTAGATTTTATCATACCAATGGCTGCAGAGAATGATGGTTTTTAAGGCTAAAATGCCCTCCCCACAGGGGAGGCTTTTACGTGTCCGCTCTTTGTGTTGCACTGACAAAAATGGCTGCAAAGAACCTTTGTTTTACAATCAGTCCCGGTCTTGCCAGGTACGTGAACCAAACTAATGTCAATTAAATTTGGCTGTGCCACGGTCAGTCTATCGCTGTTTTATTCTCCCTGATTAAGGTATTTAAACAGTAATTATCAGGGATTGGTATTTTTAAGGGCGTCAATGCTAGGAAAGGGTAAGGACGTTTTAATATGCTACATGTAAAATTTCCTCATTGAATACCTACACCACTTTAGAATAATTTTAAACACTTATGGTTAAATAAACAACAACTATCAAGTCCCTGTTGACATTTGTAATAGGTGGGCTATCAACTGGTGACATGTTTTTTGGTCCGGACATTGCCATGAATGGGTATAGATAACACGATCCTCTTTATTCCCAATACACAAAACTACGGGGACACGAGGTTGAAATCCTCATGGGCACTTTCTGTATCACTAAAGTCATTATCTAACAGTCTTGAACTGACAAATTCGCTACTATCAGAGCTAGTCAATGCTAGTACGGTCTTCGGGTTCAAAGCTGGCCATTTTAGAAATCACAAATCCACGAAAAACTGGGTATCTACGTTAAATTCACAAATTTAAATCCCTCTGTTAGAAACGCGTGCTGTAAGCTAGCACGTGCAAAGTAACATGGCTAACGGTTACAAGGCAGCATTTGATTGGCCTGTACTATTAACAGCAAACCAATCAAAGCAGTTCTTACAATCAGGACCGATGATCGGCCCGGTCGTCTTTCTTAATAGGGCCTTGTGGCGACCCCAAGGCCGGGAAATCGGCCCGGCCGTGGTATAAGGGATTGTCACAGTATGTTTTAATTTTTGGCTTCTTATGATGTGACCAACAAATGACGACTGTCTCTTTCTGATGTTTGTGATAATTTGTCTTATCCTCTTTGACAATATATCATTGATTACACATGTATAATCCAAGGCTGCCCGTCTCCTGGCGTAGGTGTTAATGTCTTTTTCCGTAATCCCGTATATTCTCGTGAGTAATACAGCTGCGCGAGATTCGGTAGCGAATCGCGCTGCGTTGGTTACTTACAGGGGTATGTGAGTCGCTCAGAAAGCAATGGCAAACTAATGAGTGTAATCTTTCCTAGTACATCAACAGCAGCTGGTGTTGACTGCAACGTCCTATAAGGGATATGCAGCAACAACAACAACAACAACAAATCCATGGCTGGTGTCCTTCACACAGAAATACAAGACAAATAGCGTCCCCCCCCCCCCCCCCCTTTTTTTTTCATATCAAGGAAAATAATTTCGAAAGAGGAACGAGATAAATCGATTTAAACACTTACCTATTTGTCTCTCTTGCGAATCTGCGAAAACATAATAATGATAAGAACGTTTTCAATATTCGATACACACGTGGACCGGGTGGTTAGTAGTAGGGTGGATGACCTGGTGGTTTGTGACATGCATGGTTAGGTGTGTATCAGAGGTAGCGCCAGTGTTAGTGGTCGCTGAAGTGTTTGTGGCATATAAGGTTGTGCTAGATGTAGAGTGCCGGTCTCCCTGGCTAAGGTGTTAACTTCTTTCTCCGTAATCCCGTATATCCACGTAAGGTAACGCAGATGCGCGAGATTCGGTAGTGGATCGCGTCGCGTTGGTTACCTGCGGGCATATGTGAGTCGGTTGCTCAGAATGCATTGGCAAACTACTGAGCCAAGAAATCAACAACAGTGGTAAGATGCTGGTGTTGACAGCGATGTCCTGTAAATAGGATATGCGGTGACAAAAAGATGTAGCTTTAGACGTAGTGTCGTCGTCCTGTTAGCGTCATGCATGGTTGGGCTAGATGTAGCGTTGTACGTAGTACACTGGTTACTGTCGTATAAATAAGAGTAGGCGGTCACGGTTCGCAACCTCAAACCATCATCAGTCTTGGATCAGTTCTGTGTGTTTGCCTCAGTTATTCCATGTGGCCAAGCCATCAATGTTTTTATCTCTATTTGCGTTCCCTTTAATCTGTTGTCAGATCATTTGTCAGTGGTCACTAAGTTTTCAAGTTTATTTCTATGCATAACCTGCCCACACAATCGTGACTGTCTACTTCTAATTTCTCTAATCACTTTACGGTTTTTGTAAGTTTCTTGAAGGTCTTGCCCATCCGTGTTTCCGTTATCATTTTTTTTTCCATTTTTTTCAAAACCCACATCATGCCCACTCCCGTCAGATGTGTCTCCATTTGTCTGTGTATTGTCCATGTTTCACATTCATGTTCTATATAATAACACCGAAACACTTTTTTTTCTCACTCCATTAGACAGCTTTTCATTGGTCAGTATGTTTTCCACCTTGCAAAAGGCTGTCTTTGCCATAGCGTTTCTTGTTCAATATTTACCAGGCAAATCTCTGTTGTTTCACAATTCAATTTTATCCCCATTTGTTACCGTATAGAATAACCATATCTACTAATTGCAGCAGATCCTGTTCATTGTCTGCAATCATGATTGTCATCTTGTTTTGGGGTAATTTTATTTGTTGACGTTAATGACAGTCAACCGTACAGTGTAAATATCAGTGACTAGTATAGTATTAATGTTGTATTCCTCGCTTCGTCACATTCATGTGACGTGGGAACAACATTAATTCTATACTTGTCACTGACACTCTATACCGGTGTAGTGTTACTAGTCACAAGGACAGTATTAAATTGTACTTTTTATTGGCCATTATCCTTATAGGGGCATACGCTTTCACATAATTCACTAAAAGCTGTCCTTCGCTGTCCTTGTACGTATAGTAGTGTTAGTTGTAGTATCAGAGATAGTAATATGTCCAGTGTTAGCGTCAATGCCATGTATAATGTTGTGGTTTTATCTATGCTAGTGTTAGCATCAATGCCATGTATAGTGATGTGGTTCTGTCTATGCTAGTGTTAGCGTCAGTGCCATGTATAGTGTTGTGGTTGTGTCTATGCTAGTGTTAGCGTCAATGCCATGTATAATGTTGTGGTTGTGTCTATGCTAGTGTTAGCGTCAATGCCATGTATAGTGTTGTGGTTGTGTCTATGCTAGTGTTAGCGTCAGTGCCATGTATAGTGATATGGTTCTGTCTATGCTAGTGTTAGCGTCAGTGCCATGTATAGTGTTGTGGTTGTGTCTATGCTAGTGTTAGCGTCAATGCCATGTATAATGTTGTGGTTGTGTCTATGCTAGTGTTAGCGTCAATGCCATGTATAGTGTTGTGGTTGTGTCTATGCTAGTGTTAGCGTCAGTGCCATGTATAGTGTTGTGGTTGTGTCTATGCTAGTGTTAGCGTCAGTGCCATGTATAGTGTTGTGGTTGTGTCTATGCTAGTGTTAGCGTCAGTGCCATGTATAGTGTTGTGGTTGTGTCTATGCTAGTGTTAGCGTCAGTGCCATGTATAGTGTTGTGGTTGTGACAAGGGTTTGGTTATATGCAGTGTTCAGTATAGTTTTGCTAGTCACATGGGCATTGTTAGGTTGTACTTGAAGTATTGTACTTGGTTGTATGTGCAGTATTTTACTTGGTTGTACTTGAAGTGTTATGTACATTCATATGATTAAACACGACCTGTGTTGCGGTTAATGTTAAGTTTACAATGTCAAATACAGCACCATTGCCTATTGATAACGTATTCCTTCCTGGTGCGTTCTTCTTAAGATCATGCGTCCTACACTGTAGTGGCATCTAAACTTTACATTTACATTACTGCTGGAGATATGATCCGATCTTGCTTACCAGTAGTATACTAACGAAACGACAGTTTTGCCATGGGATTATCTCTACCTCTAACTAGAGAAGTCTAGAATTAAAGGTAAACTCAGTGCTGATCTATATAAAACAGAGAATGCAAGATTTAAACTTACGGTTTGAGATAAGTGATGTTTTAAAATTAGTACTGGGATTAGGGTAAGGCGTACTGTTATTGGTATAGTGGTGGAGTGCAAGAGTTGTGATTAGCACTTGTGGTCACATTAATGATAGAATTAATTAAAAGCATTATGTAGAAAGTCAGAACATTTTGTAAACAAGCTAAAGAAGCATGGCTTGAAAACAGTTGCATAGAAATTGAAAAACAACGCAGCAGTATAAATACCAAATTGATGCACAAAAGAATTCAAGAGCTTACTAATAAAAGAACACCTACACCAACAGGCTCTTGAAAACAAAAGATGGAAAAATCATAAAAGAAAAACATGAGATTTTACATACATTGTCAGATTATGTGAAAAACCTTTATGATGATACAAAAGAAGAACACTATGATATACGGGGTAATAATGAAGGACCATCAATCCTGAAGATAGAAGTTCAGAATGCTCTTAACCATATGAAATCTGGCAAGACCCCGGGTCCAGACAACCATCTCAACAGAAATTATCATTGCCTTAGGAGAATAAGGAATAGACCAATTCACCAGACTGCTGAACACAATAAATGATACTGGAGATATACTCCTGAATTATGTAATTCTATATATATTGCAATCCCTAAGAAATCAGGAGCCTTGGAATGTGATAAACATCGAACAATTAGTATAATGAGCCAAATCTCAAAGATTTTGCTAAGAATTATCATGCAAAGAGTTAGGAAGAAAATAAAACCCGAAATAGAAGAAGAACAACGTGGGTTTGTAGAAGACAAGGATACAGTAAATGCTGTGTATATACTGAGAAACATGAATTGAACTTTCTATAGAAGTAAACAAAAACTTACATCTTTGTTTTATTGACTACACAAAGGCTTTCGATAAAGTAAGACATGTTAACATGATGGAGATGCTTGCAGATCTACAAATTGATGGGAAAGACTTTAGACTCATAAAAAACATATTGGAAACCACAAGCTGCTATAAAGACTGATAATGAAGAAGGTCAATATCAGCCTATATGAAAGAAATCATCATTGGGGGACATAACATAAATAACATTAGATATACGGATGATAGAGTATTGATTGCAGACAATGAGCAGCATCTGTAACATTCAGTAGATGCGATTGTTGCACACAGAACAACTTGGGTTAAAATTAAATTGTAAGAAGAGACAGATTATGGTCGTCACTAAGAAGAAGAAAATACCACAGTGTAGTGTAGATGGGAATATTCCTAGGCAAGTGAATCGGTGCAATTATCTCGGAACGATCGTGGCATCCGATGGGAGATGCCTTGAAGAGATTGGAACAGGAATTTCCATGGCGAAGGCAGCCTTTTGCAAGATGAAAAACATGCTGACCAATGAAATGGTCTCATTTACAACGAGAAAAGGAGTGTTGAGGTGCTACATAGTACCTGTGATTTCGTATGGATGTGAGGCGTAGACAATGAACGGACAATCTGAAACGCATCTGATGGCTGTGGAAATATGGTTTCTCTGGGGAATGCAAAGAATACCATGGACAGACAGAAAGGCCAATGACCAAGTCCTGCGGGAAACAAATGAAGGCCGTGGGATGTTTGGAGAAATTATTGGTAGACAGTCACAGTTTTTTGTCTTACGTTATGAGAGGAGATAGGAGAACTTGGTGACAACTGGCAAGATCAAGGGGAAGAGGGCAAGGGGAAGGGAGAGAGGTAAATACCTGGATTGCTTGGCCACGTTGAAATATGGTTTCTGAGGGGAATGGCCACGTTGAAATATGGTTTCTGAAGGGAATGCAAAGAATACCATGGACAGACAGAAAGACCAATGACGAAGACCTGCGGGAAACAAATGAAGACCGTAGGCTGATTGGAGAAATTAGACTTAGTCACAGTTTTTTGGTCACGTTATGTGAGGAGATGAAGCTAAATGACATCTACAGGGAACTCATGACCAGAAATATTATCTAGAAGCTCAGTGGCATCTGATGCCTTCAATAAACTGTTAAACATCTGGAAGTCAAAGTCACTCAGCCAACATACGAAACTTAAAATCTTCAATTCATGTGTGATTCCAGTGCTAACGTTGGATGTGAGAGTTGGAAATCAACGATAGCTTTAGCAAAAAAATTAGACAATTTTGAGAATAAATGTCTTAGAAGAATTCTAAACATCCAGTGGACAGATTTCAAAACCAATGCGCAAATAAGACAAGAGACTAGGCAAGATACTGTATCCAATTTTATAAGAAAACGCCGTTGGAACTACATCGGCCATGTACTCAGAATGGACAAGACAAGACTCCCCTACCAAGCCCTCATATGGTCACCAGTAGGGAAAAGAAAACGGGGAAGGCCAAGAGAGACCCTGCGTAGAACCATCATCAGAGAAGGCTCATTAAACGGCCAAGTGAACATCCAAGATCTACAACAGGCAGCAGCGAACCGCCAGACATTGAGAGACGTGACTTCTGCCCTATGCGCCGACTTAGGCTCAAGAGGAAAGACTAACTAATTAACTAACTATGTGAGGAGATAGATTGCAGAACTTGGTGACAACTGGCAAGATCGAAGGGAAGAGAGCATGGGGAGGGCAGAGAAGTAAATACCTGGATGGCTTGGCCACGTTGCATGGTCGAGACAAGAACACTGAGCTGATCCACGACTCTGGTGATCGAGTAGGATGGGAAACATGACCACCCACGCTTGCCGGTATGATACATGATGATGATGATGATGATGATGATGATGATGATGATGATGATGATGATGATGATGATGATGATGATGATGATGATGATGATGATGATGTAGCAAGTCCATTGCAGAATGCGATTCTCATCGCTATCGCCGGATAGATTCCAGATCCTCAGCTAATTCTGGTGCCTCAAGCATTTCATGGCAAGATTGTTTACATGTCTTGTGCCCACCGTAGTGGTAGTGCTGGTTGGCGTGATTCTTCTTCCTGTCTAAACCCCGTGATATTTAATATTGCCCAAATATTTACATTTCCCAGATATGATAGCCCAGTTTTCTTCAATGATCAGATCTTCAAACAATTTCAGTATTTTTTTTTCTTTTCTTGATCCACACTATTCTGAATGTTTTTGTTTCTTCCTGCAACATTTCAGCTCAAAATCGTCGAACTTCTTCTGTGGTGTTTATCAAATAATCGATGCGGACATATGTTTTTGCTGGTGTTATAGCACAGTTTTTAATGCTGGTAAACGATTGCTTGTCTAAGTTCTGTTGAAAAGTGTCCATTGTTATTAATTGTGGAGCCAAGATATTCAATGTTTGTAAAGATGCTGGCTTTTCCATGTTAAACATTGCCTCAGTGAGTCATGTATTATTGATTATTTTTCATGCGTTTTAATGCTTATTGTTCTTTTGTTTCTAAGATTAGCTTCATAAGTGATGTTGAATGAAATAATGCATGAGAGGAAATAGAGAAGAAGGGTAGAATGTCAGACGGGCCTGCGTGCTCAATTCTGAACCCTTTGAGAATAAAGTTTGTTTGTTTGTTTGTTTGTTTGTTTGTTTTTTCGTTCGTTCGTTCGTTCGTTCTTGTGTATTGCTTATCCGTCTCCCTCTAGCATATGTTCTGCTTCTCTATCTTCACTTTCAGATATATTGTCTGGGTTCTTTGTCAATGGTTCACACATCTCTCCACAGAGCTCTTTCATCCTCATAACATGTCTTTACTTTCTGTTAACGTATTGTTATGTCAATCATTTATTACACGTAATGATGGTCTGGATTCACCTGTTGATGTTCTCATTTACGTCAACATATATCAACATTTTCCATGCAACTGGGGGTGCTCACTTATCTTACAAGTGTTACAACTGTCGCCTTGAAAAATCATATTCTTTTCCGCGCGCGCGCGCGTGTGTGTGTGTGTGTGTGTGTGTGTGATTTTTTTTTTTTTTTTTTTTTTGGGGGGGGGGGGGTGTTGACTGATCGCTCTATGAATTTTCTAGAGTATATTAAATAAAAGTTTAAACTATTGTATTATAACTCTTATTTACTTTTTTTTTCTTCTTCCTTCTTTTTGTATTATGTTTTTCGTATGATATATCTTCATTTCGTGTACACTTTCTAGGGATTATATTTGAAGCTAATGAGATGAGGTGTCTCTTGCATGTCTTCTGCTACCGCCAATAACTCAAATGTGCCATATACTTCACTACTTTATTTCGCATGTGTATCAGTCAGATACAGCCGGATTGGTAGCTTTCCTGGAATGATTTTGTCGTCTAGTTCATTCCTGAAATCTGCTAAAAGTAGCTCATGATCAGTGTTCCAGTCTGTTCCTGGGAGTGACTTTGTGGAAGTTATATTTCACCACCATCTTTGTTGTATTAGGATGAACTCAACTTGGGAGTGTCTTTATGGAAGTTATAATTCACCCCAATCTTTGTTGTATTATGAGCTGTTTTCGACGTTTGTAATTAAAAGTTGTTTCCCATCACAATACCGGTGATCTCTCCTCTCATTTCTAGGTTCTACACCTAATTGTTCTCTATAATGATAGCAGACAGTACTATCTGGTTTCTGTTAGCACCGAATGTTGGGCGGCGCTTACCAAACCCGACACCCACATTGTGCCAACGGCTTCGGACGGGAGGGTACAAGCCTTATCCTGGTGCGAGGAAATGCAACCTAAAGACAAAATGTCACGGCAGGGCAGACCAGGCCCTAAGCCTTGGTTGGCATCTGGTCTAGGATCGAAGCTCCGACAGGCGAACAGTTAGAGTATTGATTTGTTGATCCGGCAGCTTCTGCAGCTTGTATTGTTCCAGATGTATTGCTATTATCTTTCATTTAGAGTGAACTACACAGTGATCATGCTGCATGGGCAACACATCTCTATATTTTAGCCCAAGTTCTCTGCTATAGAGAGGTATAACTCCATCCCTGGTCTTAACCTGTCTCGAAATCAAAGCTAGAGGTAGCAGCTACGGGTTATAAGACATTATATAGACATGGGGCGCCACTGGTTGCCTCTGACGGTTGGAGACACCTACATGTGTTCCTGATCAGCTACCGCCCGCCTCAAGCTGAAAAGCTCCCGGCCAATTGGGTGCTGATCCGCCACAACCTGCCTGCTTCAATGGGTGCTTGGGGTTAGGACAAAATCTGAATTGCAGGCTGTAAAACTAATGCAGCAGGTATTACTAAAAAGCAAAATAGAAACCTCAAGCTACGGCTTGCAACGTGGAACGTAAGAACCACGTGTCCAGTATTTTACACTGACCTGACGAATGTTGACGATGTGAGAAAAACGGCTGTGATTGATGCCGAACTCAGTCGTCTTAACATTGATATTGCTGGCCTGCAGGAGACTCGCCTCACTGAGAAAGGGTCACTCAGGGAAAACAATTACATCTTTCTTTTGGGAAGGGTTGAGAGCAGGCAGAAAAAAGGCAGCATGGTGTGGGCTTTGCAGTGAAGAATTCGCTACTGGGAATGATTAAAATTCCAGCTTGATGTAATGAAAGACTATTATCCCTTTGCATGGCAACCTCTTGTGGTTTTGCCACCATTATCACTGCACTCACTTCCCCTGATGATGTGAAGGATTTGTTCTATGTGGAGTTAGACTGTGATCAAGGCAGTTCCAAAATCCGACTATATTTATATGCTCGGTGATTTCAATGCTCGTGTGGGCAAGGACTCGAGTTTATGGCCAGTGTGCCTTGGAAAATACAAAATCGTTCGCGTGAATGAAAATGGGCAAAGGCTGCTGGAGCATTGCACCAGAAATGACCTATGTATTACAAACTCCTTTTTTAAAACAAAAGAGCTGCATAAGGTCACGTGGAAATATCCAAGATCCGACCATTGGCATCAGCTGGACTTCATCATCACACGAAGAAATCATCTGAACCAAACATCATTAACTCAAAGTTACCACAGTGACGATTTTGAAACGGACCATTCTTTGGTTGTTGCAAGGGTGAGACTGAGACCAAAGAGAATCTACACAGCTAAACACAAATCTAGCCCCAGGATTAATATTATTAACACCCACAATCCTGATAAGTGCTTTGAGTTCCAACAGCAACTTTAAGACGCTTTCACTGATACATCAGAAAATTGTACAGTAAGTGAAAAGTGGGGAAACTTAAGGAAATTCTTTATAAAACAGGGGAAGGGGTTTACGGAACTGTGGATCATAAGAGGCAGGACTGGTTTGCGACAAACAGCCAGACACTGCAGCCCTTGATTGATAAAAAGAAGATAGCTCTCTTAAGAAACAAGGAAAGAACAACGTGTAACACTCTGAGTGAGCTGAAGTAAGCTAGGAAGGATGTGCAAAAGGCTGCCAGGCATTGTGCAAATGACTAATGGATCAAGTTATGCTAGTCCATTCAAAATGCAAGTGATAAGGGAAACGTCAGAAGCATGTATGAAGGGATAAAGAAAGCCTGTGGTCCAATGATCAAATGAAGTGCGTCATTGAAAACCTTGACTTTAGAAATCATCACTGATAAGAAACAGCAGATGGATAGATGGGTAGAGCAATATTTGGAGCTTTACTCAAGTCAGACCAAACTAGCGAAAGATGCACTTAACGCAATAGAAGCCCTACCAATTCTTGACCACCTGGACACACTTCACTCCATAACAGAAGTAAAGTGTGCTATAAATGAACCTGCATCTGGCAAGGCCCTAGGTAAGGATGGGATTCCTATAGAGGTTATCAGGAGTGGGCAAGACACACTCACTCTACAGATCAACCAGCTAAAAGAGGTATGCTGGCGAGAAGGACGAGTCCCAGAGGATTTCAAAGATTCAAGCATTATAACACTGTTCAAGAACAAGGGCGATCGGAGCGACTGTAACAACTATAGGGGTATCTCACTTCTGTGTATTGTTAGGAAAGTATTTGTCAGAATTGTTCTGCGCAGACTTCAAGTTCTAGGAAATCAAGTCTACCCCGAATCACAGTGTGGCTTCCGACAGAACGGGTCTACCATTGATATAATATTCTCATTGCGATAAATGCAAGAAAAATGCAGTGAATAGAATCAACCACTGTTTATTGCCTTCATCGACCTCACAAAGGCATTTGATTAGGTCAGTCTTGAAGGTCTGCCCACCAACTCTTCTGTCCATTGTGGAATCATTCCACACAGGCAGGAAGGGGGATATAATCAAGTTTGATGGTGCAACTTCAGAAGAGTTTGAAATCAAGAGTGTAGTTAAGCAATGTTGTGTACTAGCTCTAACCCTCTTTTGAATATACTTTTCACTTCTACTGAAATATGCCTTTCGTGATCAGGATGGTGGTATATACATTCACTCACGCTCAGATAGCGGCCTCTACAATGCTCAGAGATTGAAGGCCAAGACCAAAATTAGGAGGGTACTGATCAGAGAGTTGCTGTTTTCAGATAATGCTGCAACTGCTACCCACTCTAAGGAAGAATTAAACGCGTCTACTATCTGCCTTCTCCACTGCTTATTCTGAATTCGGTCTAACAATTAGCAAAATGAAGACACAGATTATGTCGCAAGGTGCAAATGGCTTACCATCAATGTTTATTGACGACGCCGAACTAGAGATAGTAGACTATTTTACATATCTAGGATCAGAGGTAAATAGAAAATTATCCCTAGATCAGGAAATCAACATCAGGATTGGTAAGGCAGCAACAACAATGAACAGGTTAACAAAAAGAGACTGGGAGAACAGGAAGCTTACTGTCAAAACAAAAGTCCTTGTCTATCAAGCCTGTGTCCTTAGTACTCATCTTTATGGCAGCGAAGCCTGGACAACTTACTCACACCAAGAGATATGTTTAAACAGCTTTCATAAGCGGTGACGTCGAAGAATACTTGGTATTAAGTGGCAATACAAAATCACAAATACTGAAGTATTGGAAAGATCAGGATGTATATTCCATGCTCAGTCTTCGTAGACTTAAATAGATAGGACACGTTAGGAGGATGGATGATGCTAGAATACCAAAGGACATCTTGTTTTGTGTGGTAAATTGCAGGTGGGTAGGAGATCTCAAGGTCGGCCTCTACCACGATACAAAGATGTGTGTAAGCGAGACATGATTCATACAGTCATTGATAATGCATATTGGGAGCAAGTCGCCGCTGAGCGTATAGCATGGAGGGAAAATATCAGAAATGGAATAAAAACAAAGGAGACAATTATTGCAGATTAGAGATCTCACAGAGCGTGTGAGACATAAGATGGTGCATGATAGTGGAAATGACCATGTGTTGACATGCATCCACTGTGAACGTACATTTACAGCGCGAATTGGCCTCATCAGTCACATTCGCCACAGCCATGGGTTGTAGTTATTATGCCTTTTTGACGCACAATTATCAAACTATCTTCTGTCAAGACGGCAAGTTGCCAATGATTATGATGATGTAGAATCGTGCTGGATCTGAAAGAGCTGCAGTAATAACTGTATAAGATAGGGCAGTTATAGAAGAGAAGCAAATAAGATATTATAGGATAAAGTAACAGCTATCTCAACAGAAGGAATTTAAAGAAAGGAAAAGTTAAATAGCATTGTCATCGTCATCATCACCTTCCTCTTTTGCCGTCAAGCGTCGTGGGGAGGAATAATTGGCATTCCAGAGCCCGATGGGTTGCACTGGATAGTGTCATTCCGTGTGACTATACAATGTTTTTTATGTCGTCAATTCATTTTCGTCTTGGGCGTCCTCTTGCTCTCGTCGCAGATGATCTTTGATGTAGGGCAGTACTGGTAGTTGATGGTGTTGTATTCCAAGGAGATTGCCAAACCATTTAATCTTCTGTCTCTCGATATATGTGGCACAAGGTGTTGATTCCACTGATAACAACATTTCTTATTCGGTCTCGGATTGTTAAGTTGGCAGCTCTCCTCAGGCATCTCATCTCACAGGTGTTGATTTTGCGTAAGTGTGATTTGGATAAAGTCCAAGTTTGAGATTTGCAGCAAAGGATTGGTGTGAATATGTTGTTTATTAGCTGTCGGTGTGCGGACATAGATATGTTTGGATGTTTCAGTATGGGTGATAGTTGATGTGTAAGTGCACATACTTTCTGACATCTGATTTCGATTTCTCTATCTAATCTGCCATCTTCTGTTATCACATTTCCAAGATATTTGAATTCTTTAACTTGTTTCTGAGATGTGCCATTTATCTGTATACTCAGTGGACATTCAAAATGTATCAATCTATTGTGTCTTCTGATTCTACTTGTTTGCCTAAGTGCTGTGAGTGATTGTAAACTTAGGTGTAAGTAAAAAATGTGTTAACCTGTTTTTAACTAACCGTAGATTAATAATTTCCATATGTTATGGTTATTTGCAACTATGTTCTTTATCTTCCAACAGAAGTATTTCGAGACATTTGTGTTTTCTTATAATAATACAATGCTTAACTAAATTCACTTTCGCTTTCTTATTTATGACATTGCATGTCATCCCTTTCATCATCATCATGATCATCATCATTATCATCCTCTTAATCATCATCTTCATCACCGTGTAGCAGGTTCTTAGTAGAACGTCGCTCTCATCACTGACCCGAATACGTGCTGGATGTGTGGCTAGTCCGCCTACCTCATGCATGTTCTCATCACTGACCCGAATACATACTGGATGTGTGGCTAGTCCGCCTACCTCATGCATGTTCTCATCACTGACCCGAATACGTGTTAGGTGTATGGGTAGTCCGCCTACCTCATGCATGTTCTCATCACTGACCCGAATACGTGTTAGGTGTATGGGTAGTCCGTCTACCTCATGCATGTTCTCATCACTGACCCAAATACATACTGGATGTGTGGGTAGTCCGCCTACCTCATGCATGTTCTCATCACTGACCCGAATATGTGTTAGGTGTATGGGTAGTCCGCCTACCTCATGCATGTTCTCATCACTGACCCAAATACATACTGGATGTGTGGGTAGTCCGCCTACATCATGCATGTTCTCATTACTGACCCGAATACGTGCTGGGTGTATGGGTAGTCCGCCTACCTCATGCATGTTCTCATCACTGACCCGAATACGTGCTGGGTGTATGGGTATTCCGCCTACCTCATGCATGTTCTCATCACTGACCCGAATAAATACTGGATGTGTGGCTAGTCCGCCTACCTCCTGCATGTTCTCATCACTGACCCGAATACATACTGGATGTGTGGCTAGTCCGCCTACTTCCTGCATGTTCTCATCACTGACCCGAATACATACTGGATGTGTGGGTAGTCCGCCTACCTCCTGCATGTTCTCATCACTGACCCGAATACGTGCTGGATGTGTGGCTAGTCCGCCTACATCATGCATGTTCTCATCACTGACCCGAATACCTGCTGGGTGTATGGGTAGTCCGCCTACCTCATGCATGTTCTCATCACTGACCCGAATACGTGCTGGGTGTATGGGTATTCCGCCTACCTCATGCATGTTCTCATCACTGACCCGAATACATACTGGATGTGTGGCTAGTCCGCCTACCTCCTGCATGTTCTCATCACTGACCCGAATACATACTGGATGTGTGGCTAGTCCGCCTACCTCCTGCATGTTCTCATCACTGACCCGAATACATACTGGATGTGTGGGTAGTCCGCCTACCTCCTGCATGTTCTCATCACTGACCCGAATACATACTGGATGTGTGGGTAGTCCGCCTACCTCCTGCATGTTCTCATCGCTGACCCGAATACGTGTTGGATGTGTGGGTATTCCGCCTACCTCATGCATGTTCTCATCACTGACCCGAATACATACTGGATGTGTGGCTAGTCCGCCTACCTCATGCATGTTCTCATCACTGACCTGACTACATACTGGATGTGTGACTAGTCCGCCTACCTCATGCATGTTCTCATCACTGACCTGAATACGTGCTGGATGTGTGGGTAGTCCGCCTACCTCATGCATGTTCTCATCACTGACCCGAATACGTGCTGGGTATATGGGTAGTCCGCCTACCTCATGCATGTTCTCATCACTGACCCGAATACGTGATGGATGTGTGGGTAGTCCGCCTACCTCATGCATGTTCTCATCACTGACCTGAATACGTGCTGGATGTGCGGGTAGTCCGCCTACCTCATGCATGTTCTCATCATGACCCGAATACATGCTGCATATGTGGGTAGTCCGCCTACCTCATGCATGTTCTCATCACTGACCTCAATACGTGCTGGATGTGCGGGTAGTCCGCCTACCTCATGCATGTTCTCATCATGACCCGAATACATGCTGCATATGTGGGTAGTCCGCCTACCTCATGCATGTTCTCATCATGACCCGAATACATGCTGCATATGTGGGTAGTCCGCCTACCTCATGCATGTTCTCATCACTGACCTGAATACGTGCTGGATGTGTGGGTAGTCCGCCTACCTCATGCATGTTCTCATCACTGACCTGAATACGTGTTGGATGTGTGGGTAGTCCGCCTACCTCATGCATGTTCTCATCACTGACCCGAATACGTGCTGGGTGTATGGGTATTCCGCCTACCTCATGCATGTTCTCATCACTGACCCGAATATGTGGTGGATGTGTGGGTAGTCCGCCTATCTCATGCATGTTCTCATCACTGACCCGAATATGTGGTGGATGTGTGCCTAGTCCGCCTACCTCATGCATGTTCAAGCACAGGGTGCGCCTTCGTTGTCTTATGTTCATTCTTCGCCAACCCCTGGCCCTTCTTCCAGGAACTACGCCTTCCACCACTGTCCTTTCTAAGCCATTGTGAAGTATAAGATGCCAAGAGTTCACTGTGGTGTTTCAGGTGACCAAAGAGCAAGCAAGCACACACACACACACACGCACGCACGCACGCACGTACGCACAGAGAGAGAGAGAGAGAGAGAGAGAGAGAGAGAGAGAGAGAGAGAGAGAGAGAAAGAGACTGACAGGCAGGCAGGCAGGCAGGCAGACAGACAGACAGACAGACAAATACACAGTCATATCTGTGCAAACTATAAATCTACTAATTTTCTGTTTAACATATGAAATCGTATTTATATGCAATTTTAAACATTAAATGGGCTAATACACATGTTTCCTTTTATTTCTAGAGTATTTTAGTGGAAATTAGCACAGTCTGACCTTTCCTTTGTTTGTGTCAGTGTCAATGTTCTCAGGAAAAGATCAACAAGTCAAGCAGTGGACACGTGATGAATGTGAAGCTCAGCTGACTGTGTTATCACAGCTAGCTAGGGGATCTCAGTGACTGTTCCATTATGCCTAAAGAATAATTGTGATCTATGTGTCCACGATGAAATGAGATAAAATAATCTGAAATCATCATCATCAAGTCCCCTCCCGGCTGGCGGAGGCGTTCATGGCACTCCACAAATCTCGGTCTTTGGTGTTCTGGATCAACTCTGCTGATGATATTCCTCCATGCCACCGTCTCAATCCATCCGTATCATTTCTCTTGGTCTGCCTCTGCCTCTCTTCCCCTCGATCTTTCCAGTTGTCACGATGTTCTCCAACGCCTCTCTTCTCATCACATGACCAAAGAAAGCTGTTTGTCTCTTTATTATTGTTGTATATAGTGTTCTAGTTTCATTAGCCTCTTTCAAGCAATCGTTGGACTCTGGCAGTCCAAGGAATTCGCAATATTGGTCTTAAAAATCACATCTCTATTGCTTCTAAGTTTATCTTAATTTGTTCATTTGCATTCCAAGATTCGCTGCCATACAGCAAAACTGGTTCTATATAGCATTTTAGCACTCTCTTTCTTACATTCATTGATAGCGACTTATTGCATAACATACTCTTCATTTTCTGAAATGCGGATTTTGCCTGCCCTATTCTGCTCTCGTGCAGCAGACCGTGTCGCGTTGTGTTATAATGTGCTGGTATGGGAGCCGGTCGTTCAGGAAGCAATGGCAAACTACTGAACGTAACACTTGCCTAGTACATCAACAGCAGCTGAAAAATTCTGGTGTTTGCAACGTCCCGTAAGGGATACGCAACAAATATTAAATTCTGCACTTAATCTCTGTTGTACATCTTCCATCTGATGTTATAAGTGCCCCTAGTTATTTAAAATTATCCACTAGGTTGAGAATTTCCACTTCTATTTCTATGTCACATTTTAGTGTCCCCATTTTCTTTGATATCACCATTGTTACTATTTTCTTGATATTCAAGGAGAGTCCTTTCTGTGCACTCTCTGTTACTACAATGTCCAACAATTGTTGTAGGTCTGTTGCATTATCCGCCACCAATACTGTGTCATCTGCATAGCGTGTATTGTTTATATTATGTCCTCCGATTAGTATTCCTGGTTTCTCTTTGATCTCTCTCATTATTACTTCGCTATATAGGG
Source organism: Cepaea hortensis (assembly GCA_963921405.1). Taxonomy (NCBI): domain Eukaryota; kingdom Metazoa; phylum Mollusca; class Gastropoda; order Stylommatophora; family Helicidae; genus Cepaea; species Cepaea hortensis. Next base: position 61,947,544 of record OY992883.1, read on the forward strand.
AGAAGAGATCGGGTGACAAGACACACCCATGTCGTGCTCCTAGCTTTATCTGTTCGTAAATACCCTCTTCATTTCCCATTGTAATTGCTGCTACTTGGTTCCAGTATATATTCTTTATTATTCTTAAATCTTTCCCATCAATGTTGATATCTTCCAACATTTTAATCAGCTCATCATGTTTTACTTTATCAAATGCCTTAATATAATCTATGAAGCATAAATATATGTCTCTCTGTTTCTCTATTGACCTTTCTATTAGTGTTCGTAATATATATATATGTTTGTACCCTTTCCTTCCATAAAATCATTCTGTTCTTCACTAATTTCCATTTTTATTTTCTTTCTTTGTCTTCTCATTATAATTCTGAGTAGAAGCTTAGTGACATGGTTTATGAGGTTAATTGTACGAAAATCTTAGCATTCAATTGCTCCTGGTCTCTTTGGTATTGCTGTAAATATAGATGTCAGCATATCGCTCGGAAAATATCTACTGTTGTAAATATCATTCAGCATTTTGGTTAATATGTCTACCCCAAATTCTCCCAATACTTCTAATAGAATCATGTAAAACATAGCAGAATAAAACTAATTTATGTTATTATGTTGTGACAGAATAATACAGATAGAACAAAGTTTGAGTTTTAAAAAAAAATTAGTTGCATGTCCTTCACAGGACGTAGCAGTCAACCCCAGCATTTTGGCTGTTCATGATTTCTGGGCAAGTTTTTTACGTTCAGTAGTTTGCCATTGCTTTCTGAACGACCGGCTCCTACACCTTTTTCGAAAAAAAACCAGCACCGCTGAGTTTCGAACCCGGGTATACGGGATTACAAATCGTGTTCGTAAGCTCTTAGCCACGGAGGACGGTCTGAATAGCAAACGTTTTATGTATGCATTTGGAGAAGTTGTAGCTAGATTAGTTGGAGGTCAAAAGTTGTTGTCTATATTCAGAGTGTAAACTGATAAAACTTGGATACATGCATTGTCAAATGTTTGGTACCAGCTCAAAGATGTCTACGTATTACACAGAAATATTCATTGGGAAACCCTTGAGGCTACCAAGGCAGTTCAGAAATAACCACGTATGTATTGTTTGGCGCTCACAGGAGTAGAAGAAGGGAGTCGGGATTGGAGGAGGCACTAGACAACATAAACATAGACAGCGTCGAGGTAGACTTGTTCCTGCAGCCAGGTGTGGTCCTAACTTTAAGGTGACAGGTATAATCCCGGTCGATAAGTACAGCTTTCAATGTGTATGTTGTCTATGAGCGCCAAACACATGTGTGTTTATTTACGAACTGTCAAAGATGTCCAGCAGCACACTTAATTAAATGTGGGTGGAATCTAATGGAAACAAAAATAAAATTAGCTTTAAGATGTATTACTCGTACTATTCTGTTAAACATTTACGAAATGCATAACTATTTATAATTGACTATAATTTAACGACAAGAAATTGCTTCACGTTAGATGTTCACTGAGAAAGATATTTTTTTCTCGTATATCCTTTACAGCCGGTCTCTCTGGCTGTGGGGTTACAACACTTTCTCTCTGTAATCCCGTTTATCACGCAGAGTCTCGCAGCGGAGCGAGAACTGAGGTGGTTCGACCCCCGCTCGTGACTTGCGGATACTGAGCCGGCCGCTCAGAAAGCAATGGCAAACTACTGAGCGTAATCTTGCCAAGAGATCAACAGACAGCTGAAAGATGCTGCTGTTGACAGCTAAGTCCTGTAAAAGGATACGCAAAACATATCCTTTACAGCCGGCTTCGTGGCTTAGAGGTTATGACTTTTCTCCGTAATCTCGTATACTCTCGTAGGTAACGTGATGACGGTGAGAATCAGCAGTGGTTCGAATCGCATCGGTAACTTACAGGGTATGTGAGCTGGCCGCTGAGAAAGCAATGGCAAATTACTGAGCGTAATCTTGCCAAGATATCAACATACAGCTGAAAGATGCTGGTGTTGACAGCGATGTCCTGTAAAGGATATACAAAGCAAATAATAAATAAATATCCTTTACAGGACATCGCTGTCAACATCAGCATCTTTCAGCTGATTGTTGATTTCTTGGGAAGATTATGCTCAGTAGTTTGCCATTGCTTTCTGAGCGACCGGCTCACTTACCCCGTAAGTTACCGACGCGAAGAGAACCGCTACCGATTCTCGCGCAACGTCACGTCACTTACGAGAGTATACGGGATTACGGAGAAGTCTCTAGACCAGAGAGACCGGCTTGAGAATGATATATATAGAAATAAATAACTATATTTGTGTCTATAAATTTAGCTTTTTCGTGTAGTTTTCGATCTATTTCTCGTGTGAACAACAATCGTTTCGTGGAATCGAATCAAGGTCTTCATTCCCAAGGGGCCGGTGCACAAAACAACTTACCTTTAAGAACAACAGCAAAGTAGACAGCTGCCGCCAAACAACCTAGTAGCGTCAAGGCAATAAGCGATATGACCACTGGGGCCATCAACTTCCTCACTCGAGAAGTTGAAATATCCAACAACTCCGCTGGGATTTCCAGGGTCGAAAAAGGAGAAGAACCTTCACCCCCAGCTGAAAATACTGACATATGTCTCTTTGGTTGAGTTTTCAGAGTATCGATGTTTGCAACTGTGCTGGAAACTTTGTCTACTCTATTCATTGCCCCGTTGACTGATCCTTGTTTGCCTCGAGCTTCATGCTGTACTAGAGAGACCTTCGAAGGTGCTTTTGATATGTTTATAGCCAACAATCCATCCGCCGCATGGCGGCGTCTGGCTGCAAGTTTAGATGCACTGGATAAGGAATCATCACTAGATTCACTGAACCGACTTTTGGAGCTTTTCTGTGAGTTGGCATCGCTGCCGTCACTAAATGTATCATAATCAGGGTTCAACTCTACTCCAACATAGCTCTTCCTTCTGGAATTTCGGGGCCGATCCGATTGCTTAATTTCCGGATTGCTACTTCGTTTGTTGTGGTTGTTTGCTTGTTGCCCCCGTTTGTTATATCGGCTTGGAGAAGGATGATCTAAGATGTCACTGTCTGAATGTCTTCGCTGGGCACTGATACAAGTATTAGTCTCTTCACTTTTTCTGCGGTTGACATGATCATCATAGTTACCTAACATTGGATTCATTCTGTTGTTTATACGAAGCTCGTCGAGTCTACTACCCTGGGCATACATGTCTTCATCAATTGTCTCCAGACTTTGAAAGGTTGAAGCCGATTTAGACACACGTATCTGATTTTCATGTGACATGTGACTTGGGTACCATCTCAGAGGCTATAGGTGAAGAAATAAAAGCAAACAAATCAATGTAAAGTCCAGTAAAGAGCCCTTGTCGTACTATAAATGTATGGCACTAGTTGCACATTTGTGTAGACACATCTCTACTCGTTTGCTGTGATCAATAAGACGTCGGCAGCTTTTACTTTCCAGAATATTGTCTGGTACCCAATTATGGCTCGGTCGATCTGGGAGCCCACGTTAATGCAATAAAATCCCCTCATCGTTGCGAATTCGAACACAAGACTACCGTACCGACAAACAGGCGTGGTAGCTGCTGCCATGTTGCCACTCCAAGCAAACGAGTGCAGGCATCAGTTAATTGGGCCACGGGAGACATAGTGGCTAGTGCACTTGTCAGCGAAGACAATTGTCCGAGTTCAATCCACAGCAAAGGTAGAATTATTGTTTTCCTACTTATAAAGCTTTCAAGTCGGCCTAAACAAGTTTTCAGATTTTTAGTGACGCGCTCTCTTACTCTTTGTCATAATAATAATGCCACCTGTCCGAGTTTATTAACCTGCGTACAAGTGCTTCTAGTAAAACTTGTTTTCTGAAATAATCACCTTTAGTTTAAGCCAGTGATTCTTTGTTTCTTAATACATTTATAGAAGTGGGGTCCGAATAAAGAATCCGTTTTAGAATAACAGATTTTGTCATTTATAAAGGTGTGGCCAGTATGGCTTCCGTGTATGTCTGCCAAGGGGAGATAATTTGTTATACCGACTGGGATCAGAACAGATCGGCAAAACGTAAACTACTAGCTGAACAACTAACTACTCGCGAGAGATTTAAGGAAGAAGGAAGTTCGTTGAACCCGGTAGCACTGCATTTTGAAACACTTTGTGTGTTATTACCGGTGAGTTTAACCACGCCCAGGCTTTAGCGTGCTAAAACGGCCCGAGTTATCTCTAGTCTATCACACCGGCAGAATTAACGTGGTCGCAAGGAAAGGGTCCTTTTCCACGCTTTAAGGCGCAATGGGTATGTGATCAATGAAATCAAAGGAAAGAGCCCATTTCTGTGCCTTGAGATGTTAACACCCATATTTTATAAACCAATGTGATATCGTCAATATCACTCTTCCTGTTTGTATTCCCACACTTCCTGGTACCCATTTAAAGCTGGATCAGCCTAAAAGCCTTAATTATTTTTTTTAAATCCGCCCCCCCCCCCTTGATGGGAATTAGAAAACACGACAACCGGACCGGCAGAGGAGCATCCTAGCCACTATTCTACCTGGGCTACCAATTATGTCACAGACACTAATAATTAGAATATATTCTGATATTTTCAAAAGTACACACTCACTCAAATTAGCCACGTCATTATATAAATATGCACAATTATGTAGGTAGGAAACACACAAACTACAACTTGCTGTTTATAATCTAACGATGAAACAATATTAATGGACACACCAAGAGAATTAATATATGTACAAAGTGTATGTATGAGAAAAATGACAATTAAAGACAAGATTCAAATATTTAACACAATGATGCAGAGATTGAAGACATCTTACATTAAATTGGAGATATTGAAGACAGTCTACATTAACCTGCAGAGATTGAAGATAGGCTACTTCAAAATGCAGAGATTGAGGATAACCTAAGTAAAACTGCAAATAATGCTACATTAACCTACAGGGTTTAAAGATAGCCTACATTAACCTGAAGAGATTGAAGACAGCCTACATTAACATGCAGAGAACGAAGACAGCCTACACCAATCTGCAGAGAATGAAGACAGCCTACTTCAACCTGCAGAGATTGAAGATAACCTATATATAACTGCAGATAATGCCACATTAATCTACAGAGACTGAAGATAGCCTACATTAACCTGAAGATATTGAAGACAGCCTACAATAACATGCAGAGAACGAAGACAAACTACATCAAATATGCAGATAATGCTACATTAACCTGCAGTGGGTGGAAAACGTCTTACATTAACCTGCAAGTAATGAAGACAGCCTACACTAACCTGTAGAGAATAAAGACAACCTACATTGACCTGCAGAGAATGAAGACAACCTATATTAATTAATCTGCAGAAAATAAAGGCACATGTCCCACGTAAATGCGTCTTCTTCTGCCTATTATTTCCTATTGGGTCATAAGTCCTCAAGCAACTGGCGCCAAAGCGTCTTATCTTTTGCTGTCTCCTGCAACCCCCTCCATGACCTCCCCATATTATTCATATCTGTATCTGATCTCTTCTACGTATGCTGCATGTCTACCTCTATTTCGCTGAGCTCGTGGATTGTAGACAAATAGCTGTCTAGCTACACTGTTCTCTGGTTGTCCCGATGTATGTCTCATTCAACGTTTCAAGCTAATGATTTATTAGGGGATCCCATAAAGCCCCAACATTCCTAAAGGGGTTACCTGTTGATGATGTTGACGATATTTTCATGGTCCTGGAATTCAATATACAGTGGTCAATTCAGTTCAATGACTTATTCTGTTGTTTGAAAATCAAATCAAATCAAATCAACTTTATTAGGGTCCCAAATTGGGCGCGCAGGCCCGTCTTACATTCGGCACTTTCAATCACTCGTCTTTCGTTCATCAAGAGCATTATACATTTACATAGGAAGAAAAATAAACATTGTGAAATGAATGTTGTAAACATAAACAAGGCTAATTACCGTGATATGAAGCCCATCTCCCACCTATCCATACATCACCCCACCCACACAACCCCACCTACCCACACACACGCGCACCAAGGGACACATAACCACCCCCACCTACCCACACACACGCACACCAAGGGACACATACATACCCCACCAACCGACCCACCCCCCTCCCGCACATCCCCCACCCACACACACTGCCCTCACCTCATCCCCCAACCAAAACACACTCGCCACCCACAAACATTCCCCCACCCAACCCACACATCCCACGCCCATCCACATCCTAACCCACACATCCTCTCCCCACCCACACCTCAAACCACCCATCCCCCAGCCACATCTCCATCGACAACATATTCCCCACCCATGCACACAATCCCCCACCAACCCACACATCGCACATCCACTCACACATCCCCAAACCATACACACACATCCCCACCAACTGACATGTCCCTACCCCCCCCCCACCCACACACACCTCCCTAACCACCCATACATCCCCAATCCACACACACACACCCCACCACCCACACATACAACTTCCACCCACCCACACATGCCTTAACCTAAACCCCCACCACACAATCCCCCACCCGCACATCACATACACCCCCTACCACGCACTATTCCCAACCCACGCACCACACACACACATATCCCTCACCAACACATCCCCACTTACACACCACACACATATCCCCCACCCAGATACCACACAATATTCCCACCCACACCCACACAGATACCCTTACCCATACACCCCACATACCCCCACTCACACACCACAAAAATCCCCCACCCACACACACATTCCTCACTCACACAATATCCCCAACCAACACACCACTCCCCACCCACACACGCATTCCCTACCCGTCCACCAAACACACTCACTCACGCATACATCCTCCACTACGCACCCACACACCCCCACCCACCCACCCCCAACCAAACATCTCTCGATCACAATATCCCTACCCACACACATCCTCCACCCACTCACACATCCCACCCCGACACATACAACTCCCTTACCCACCTACACATCCCTAAGCCGAGAATCCCTAAGTTTGAGGTAATGTAGCTATCTGATCAGTGCAGGGTCTGTTTGGTCGCAAGTCTGTCAATTCATCCCTTAGTTGTTTGTCAATGACATATTATTATGTATGCAGGTAGGTAGGTAGGTAGGTAGTAGGTAAGTAGTAGGTAGGTATGGTATAGAATTATCATATACAGTGGAACTTTGGTTTTCATTGATAATCCGTCCGAAAACAATCGACAAAGCCCGAAACCGACGAAAACCGAGGCAATTATTTCCATATGAATCAATGTAAATCCAATTAATTTGGTCTGGACACTCCAAAATACATACCAAAAACACATTTTGTAGAGAATTAATATAGTTTTAATACTAAAAACAAATAAAAAATTAATATACAATTAATATAAAAGACTAATGTAAAGATCAAATGAACATTTAACATGGCATTTACCTTTATGAAGACTCTTCTTGGCGTATGAAGACGGCCAGGAGGGGAGAGAGAGGTGCAGTATTGTTTGAAAGGGGAATCCCCCTCCATAAGGACCTCAAGTATCAAGTCACTATCTGGGGTCAATTCCCTTTTTGGTCTTCTTGTCTTTTGTATGCAAGAATTTTTCAAACCATCCTGTGCCGGCTGTAAAATCACTAAGTACACTAGCACTCGTCCCAGGCATTTTCTTAATGAGATTTTCAAACAATAGTCTGGCCTTATGACGTCTGATTGCCCCCGAAACAGATTGATTGATTGATTGATTGATTGATTGATTTAGGAACCGACATCACAGCATTCGGGGCATTCCCATCAGCGCTCCGTCCCCATCCTCAGAAGCCGTCGAAGAGTTCCAACCCCAATAGTACCAGTAGCAATCTGATTATATGTGCGTCTCGCCTTTCGTCTAAACGTCGAGCATCGGCCAGATCCCTTCGTAACTCCACGCTGTCGCATTCTTGCCAGACTATCGTGATCCATTTGCTCCTCCCCGAAACAGAATCGCCTTCTAACTGTTTTTGATTTATCCAAATTAATAATAACTGTTCGACATCTTCAATTGTTTGCGATCTCTATTTCGTTAGCACATTCACGCTTTTCGCTACATTAGCCTCCTTTATTACTTCCTTTTTCGCCACAAGTGGAACTTACGGTGGATAGCGACTACCCACACATGCGGTCGATTTCAGCAATCTTAATACCGCTCTCGTATTTTTCAATATTTTCTTTCTTCAACTCGATCGTGTTCCTGACCTTCTTCTTCGAAGGGCTGCTGGCTCTGGAAACTCCCCCCCCCCCCCCCCCAATGATGGAGCTATAAGGAAAGGTTAATTATTGCAAGTGATGCTCACACAACGTGAAACAAAGCCAAGCTGGGTAGAAGAATGCGTGGGTCTTTTGTTTTCGCAAAAATTAGCAGCGAAACCACGTTGGCACACCGACGAAATCCGAAACAACCGACGAAACCCAAGACACATTTATTCGCGGAAAAATCGACGGAAATCGAAATCGAGGAAAACCGAAGTCAACGAAAACTGAGGTTCCACTGTTACTTTGATACAGACACTAAATCGCTAACACTAATGTGGTGACATATTTGACGACAGAGATCTAACACTCTTCATATCGTATCGGTAACTAGATCAGCTCAGTTTTATGGAGTCCATCGCCAGAACATGAACCTGGGTCCACCAGAGAAAGTACAGGGCGTTGTATGTCCAGACTTCCTGGGATAGCTTTATTGGTCGGTCGTAGAGTTGAGAGAGACATAGTCTTCTTCTTGCTAAGCTGATGCATTAACAGATAGATGAGCAATGCAGACACTGGACAAGAACGTACCATGTAAAGGTCATAATAACAAGAAAGAGGTGTAGCTGTCAGAAGGGAAAGAGTAGTGCAGGTAGAAGAGATGGAGGAAAAAGAGAGAGAGAGAGATAAAGTGGTAGTAGCACTAACTATTAGTCGTAGTGTAGCA
>OY992883.1:61956683-62004183 GCA_963921405.1 Cepaea hortensis
GAAGAGGAGGTAGAGGGAGGAGGAGGGAGGAGGTAGGAGGAGGAAGAGGGAAGAGGGAGAAGAAGGGAGAAAGAGGAGGGAGGATGATGAGGGGAGAAGGAGGCAGGAGGAGGAGGAGGGAGGCAGGAGGAGGAGGAGGGATGAGGAGGGAGAGGGAGGAGGAGGGAAGATGAGGGAGGAGGCGGAGGGAGTAGGAGTGAGGAGGATGGAGGAGGAGGGGAGAGGAAGAGGGAGAAGGAAGAGGGAGAAGGAGGAGGGAGGAGGGAGAGGGATGAGAGGGAGAGAGGAGAGGAGAAGGGAGGAGGAGGAGGGAGAGGGAGGAGAAGAGAGGGGAGGAGTCGCCATTCCGAATTCTACTCGTCTAGTTCTTCCCTTCTACACGACTGTAGATACTTCCTTACACATAAAAAGATGAAATTGTTATTGATATTGCCGTGGCATGGAGGAATATCAGCAGCAGAGTTGATTAAAAAAAACAAAGACTGAGATCTACAGAGAGCCATGAACGCCTACGCCAGCCGGCACGGCACTTGATGATGATGATTGCCGTGTGACGATTCTGTGTAGTCACGTCATTTTCTACCCTTTCCCTAGCGTTTTGGTTCGGGGATTCTTTCATCATCATCATCATATATTTACGTACGTATTTTGGGAGGGGGAGGAGGGAGGAGGAGGAAGAAGAAAAAAAAACTATGACAGTTGACAGCTCTGGAATGAAAGGAAGGCGTGTAGAAAATTTCATCTCAATCGGATGGGCCGTTCGCGAACAAATAAAGGACATACATATTTACATACATACATATATACATACACATATACATACACTTTGTTTTATAGATATAGATAGATTTTAAACATTAAATGGGCTAATACACATGTTTCCTTTTATTTCTAGAGTATTTTAGTGGAAATTAGTACAGTCTGTCCTTTCCCTTTGTTTGTGTCAGTGTCAATGTTCTCAGGAAAAGATCAACAAGTCAAGCAGTGGACACGTGATGAATGTGAAGCTCAGCTGACTGTGTTATCACAGCTAGCTAGGGGATCTCAGTGACTGTTCCATTGTGCCTAAAGAATAATTGTGATCTATGTGTCCACGATGAAATGAGATAAAATAATCTGAAATCATCATCATCAAGTCCCCTGCCGGCTGGCGTAGGCGTTCATGGCACTCCACAAATCTCGGTCTTTGGTGTTCTGGATCAACTCTGCTGATGATATTCCTCCATGCCACCGGCTCAATCCATCCGTATCATTTCTCTTGGTCTGCCTCTGCCTCTCTTCCCCTCGATCTTTCCAGTTGTCACGATGTTCTCCAATGCCTCTCTTCTCATCACATGACCAAAGAAAGCTGTTTGTCTCTTTCTTATTGTTGTATATAGTGTTCTAGTTTCATTAGCCTCTTTCAAGCAATCGTTGTTTGTTACTCTGGCAGTCCAAGGAATTCGCAATATTGGTCTTAAAAATCACATCTCTGTTGCTTCTAAGTTTTTCTTAATTTGTTCATTTGCATTCCAAGATTCGCTGCCAAGCATAAACTGTCAAAACTGGTTCTATATAGCATTTTAGCACTCTCTTTCTTACATTCATTGATAGCGACTTATTGCATAACATACTCTTCATTTTCTGAAATGCGGATTTTGCCTGCCCTATTCTGCTCTCGTGCAGCAGACCGTGTCGCGTTGTGTTATAATGTGCTGGTATGGGAGCCGGTCGTTCAGGAAGCAATGGCAAACTACTGAACGTAACACTTGCCTAGTACATCAACAGTAGCTGAAAAATTCTGGTGTTGACTGCAACGTCCCGTAAGGGATACGCAACAAATATTAAATTCTGCACTTAATCTCTGCTGTACATCTTCTATCTGATGTTATAAGTGCCCCTAGCTATTTAAAATTATCCACTTGGTTGAGAATTTCCCCTTCTATTTCTATGTCACATTTTGGTGTCCCCATTTTCTTTGATATTACCATTGTTACTGTTTTCTTGATATTCAAGGAGAGTCCTTTCTGTGCACTCTCTGTTACTACAATGTCCAACAATTGTTGTAGGTCTGTTGCATTATCCGCCACCAATACTGTGTCATCTGCATAGCGTGTATTGTTTATATTATGTCCTCCGATTAGTATTCCTGGTTTCTCTTTGATCTCTCTCATTATTACTTCGCTATATAGGGAGAAGAGATCGGGTGACAAGACACACCCATGTCGTACTCCTAGCTTTATCTGTTCGTAAGTACCCTCTTCATTTCCCATTGTAATTACTGCTACTTGGTTCCAGTATATATTCTTTATTATTCTTAAATCTTTCCCATCAATGTTGATATCTTCCAACATTTTAATCAGCTCATCATGTTTTACTTTATCAAATGCCTTAATATAATCTATGAAGCATAAATATATGTCTCTCTGTTTCTCTATTGACCTTTCTATTAGTGTTCGTTATATATATATATATATATATATATATATATATATATATATATATATATATATATATATATATATATATATATGTACCTTTCCTTCCATAAAACCATTCTGTTCTTCACTAATTTCCATTTTTATTTTCTTTCTTTGTCTTCTCATTATAATTCTGAGTAGAAGCTTAGTGACATGGTTTATGAGGTTAATTGTACGAAAATCTTCGCATTCAATTGCTCCTGGTCTCTTTGGTATTGCTGTAAATACAGATTTCAGCATATCGCTCGGTAAATATCCACTGTTGTAAATATCATTCAGCATTTTGGTTAATATGTCTACCCCAAATTCTCCCAATACTTCTAATAGAATCATGTAAAACAGAGCAAAATAAAACTAATTTATGTTATTATGTTGTGACAGAATAATACAGATAGAACAAAGTTTGAGTAAAAAAAAAATTAGTTGCATGTCCTTCACAGGACGTAGCAGTCAACCCCAGCATTTTGGCTGTTCATGATTTCTGGGCAAGTTTTATACGTTCAGTAGTTTGCCATTGCTTTCTGAACGACCGGCTCCTACACCTTTTTCGAAAAAAACCAGCACCGCTGAGTTTCGAACCCGGGTATACGGGCTTACAAATCGTGTTCGCAAGCTCTTAGCCACGGAGGACGTTCTGAGTAGCAAACGTTTTATGTATGCATTTGGAGAAGTTGTAGCTAGATTAGTTGGAGGTCAAAAGTTGTTGTCTATATTCAGAGTGTAAACTGATAAAACTTGGATACATGCATTGTCAAATGTTTGGTACCAGCTCAAAGATGTCTACGTATTACACAGAAATATTCTTTGGGAAACCCTTGAGGCTACCAAGGCAGTTCAGAAATAACCACATATGTATTGTTTGGCGCTCACAGGAGTAGAAGAAGGGAGTCGGGATTGGAGGAAGCACTAGACAACATAAACATAGACAGCGTCGAGGTAGACTTGTTCCTGCAGCCAGGTGTGGTCCTAACTTTAAGGTGACAGGTATGAATCCCGGTCGATAAGTACAGCTTTCAATGTGTATGTTGTCTATGAGCGCCAAACACATGTGTGTTTATTTACGAACTGTCACAGATGTCCAGCAGCACTCTTAATTACATGTGGGTGGAATTTAATGGAAACAAAAATAAAATTAGCTTTAAGATGTATTACTCGTACTATTCTGTTAAACATTTACGAAATGCATAACTATTTATAATTGACTATAATTTAACGACAAGAAACTGCTTCACGTTAGATGTTCACTGAGAAAGATATTTTTTTCTCGTATATCCTTTACAGCCGGCTTCGTGGCTTAGAGGTTATGACTTTTCTCCGTAATCTCGTATACTCTCGTAGGTAACGTGATGACGGTGAGAATCAGCAGTGGTTCGAATCGCATCGGTAACTTACAGGGTATGTGAGCCGGCCGCTGAGAAAGCAATGGCAAATTACTGAGCGTAATCTTGCCAAGATATCAACATACAGCTGAAAGATGCTGGTGTTGACAGCGATGTCCTGTAAAGGATATACAAAGCAAATAATAAATAAATATCCTTTACAGGACATCGCTGTCAACATCAGCATCTTTCAGCTGATTGTTGATTTCTTGGGAAGATTATGCTCAGTAGTTTGCCATTGCTTTCTGAGCGACCGGCTCACTTACCCCGTAAGTTACCGACGCGAAGAGAACCGCTACCGATTCTCGCGCAACGTCACGTCACTTACGAGAGTATACGGGATTACGGAGAAGTCTCTAGACCAGAGAGACCGGCTTGAGAATGATATATATAGAAATAAATAACTATATTTGTGTCTATAAATTTAGCTTTTTCGTGTAGTTTTCGATCTATTTCTCGTGTGAACAACAATCGTTTCGTGGAATCGAATCAAGGTCTTCATTCCCAAGGGGCCGGTGCACAAAACAACTTACCTTTAAGAACAACAGCAAAGTAGACAGCTGCCGCCAAACAACCTAGTAGCGTCAAGGCAATAAGCGATATGACCACTGGGGCCATCAACTTCCTCACTCGAGAAGTTGAAATATCCAACAACTCCGCTGGGATTTCCAGGGTCGAAAAAGGAGAAGAACCTTCACCCCCAGCTGAAAATACTGACATATGTCTCTTTGGTTGAGTTTTCAGAGTATCGATGTTTGCAACTGTGCTGGAAACTTTGTCTACTCTATTCATTGCCCCGTTGACTGATCCTTGTTTGCCTCGAGCTTCATGCTGTACTAGAGAGACCTTCGAAGGTGCTTTTGATATGTTTATAGCCAACAATCCATCCGCCGCATGGCGGCGTCTGGCTGCAAGTTTAGATGCACTGGATAAGGAATCATCACTAGATTCACTGAACCGACTTTTGGAGCTTTTCTGGGAGTTGGCATCGCTGCCGTCACTAAATGTATCATAATCAGGGTTCAACTCTACTCCAACATAGCTCTTCCTTCTGGAATTTCGGGGCCGATCCGATTGCTTAATTTCCGGATTGCTACTTCGTTTGTTGTGGTTGTTTGCTTGTTGCCCCCGTTTGTTATATCGGCTTGGAGAAGGATGATCTAAGATGTCACTGTCTGAATGTCTTCGCTGGGCACTGATACAAGTATTAGTCTCTTCACTTTTTCTGCGGTTGACATGATCATCATAGTTACCTAACATTGGATTCATTCTGTTGTTTATACGAAGCTCGTCGAGTCTACTACCCTGGGCATACATGTCTTCATCAATTGTCTCCAGACTTTGAAAGGTTGAAGCCGATTTAGACACACGTATCTGATTTTCATGTGACATGTGACTTGGGTACCATCTCAGAGGCTATAGGTGAAGAAATAAAAGCAAACAAATCAATGTAAAGTCCAGTAAAGAGCCCTTGTCGTACTATAAATGTATGGCACTAGTTGCACATTTGTGTAGACACATCTCTACTCGTTTGCTGTGATCAATAAGACGTCGGCAGCTTTTACTTTCCAGAATATTGTCTGGTACCCAATTATGGCTCGGTCGATCTGGGAGCCCACGTTAATGCAATAAAATCCCCTCATCGTTGCGAATTCGAACACAAGACTACCGTACCGACAAACAGGCGTGGTAGCTGCTGCCATGTTGCCACTCCAAGCAAACGAGTGCAGGCATCAGTTAATTGGGCCACGGGAGACATAGTGGCTAGTGCACTTGTCAGCGAAGACAATTGTCCGAGTTCAATCCACAGCAAAGGTAGAATTATTGTTTTCCTACTTATAAAGCTTTCAAGTCGGCCTAAACATGTTTTCAGATTTTGAGTGACGCGCTCTCTTACTCTTTGTCATAATAATAATGCCACCTGTCCGAGTTTATTAACCTGCGTACAAGTGCTTCTAGTAAAACTTGTGAAATAATCACCTTTAGTTTAAGCCAGTGATTCTTTGTTTCTTAATACATTTATAGAAGTGGGGTCCGAATAAAGAATCCGTTTTAGAATAACAGATTTTGTCATTTATAAAGATGTGGCCAGTATGGCTTCCGTGTATGTCTGTCTGCCAAGGGGAGATAATTTGTTATACCGACTGGGATCAGAACAGATCGGCAAAACGTAAACTACTAGCTGAACAACTAACTACTCGCGAGAGATTTAAGGAAGAAGGAAGTTCGTTGAACCCGGTAGCACTGCATTTTGAAACACTTTGTGTGTTATTACCGGTGAGTTTAACCACGCCCAGGCTTTAGCGTGCTAAAACGGCCCGAGTTATCTCTAGTCTATCACACCGGCAGAATTAACGTGGTCGCAAGGAAAGGGTCCTTTTCCACGCTTTAAGGCGCAATGGGTATGTGATCAATGAAATCAAAGGAAAGAGCCCATTTCTGCGCCTTGAGATGTTAACACCCATATTTTATAAACCAATGTGATATCGTCAATATCACTCCTCCTGTTTGTATTCCCACACTTCCTGGTACCCATTTTAAGCTGGATCAGCCTAAAAGCCTTAATTATTTTTTTAAATCCGCCCCCCCCCCCCTTGATGGGAATTCGAAAACACGACAACCGGACCGGCAGAGGAGCATCCTAGCCACTATTCTACCTGGGCTACCAATTATGTCACAGACACTAATAATTAGAATATATTCTGATATTTTCAAAAGTACACACTCACTCAAATTAGCCACGTCATTATATAAATATGCACAATTATGTAGGTAGGAAACACACAAACTACAACTTGCTGTTTATAATCTAACGATGAAACAATATTAATGGACACACCAAGAGAATTAATATATGTACAAAGTGTATGTATGAGAAAAATGACAATTAAAGACAAGATTCAAATATTTAACACAATGATGCAGAGATTGAAGACATCTTACATTAAATTGGAGATATTGAAGACAGTCTACATTAACCTGCAGAGATTGAAGATAGGCTACTTCAAAATGCAGAGATTGAGGATAACCTAAGTAAAACTGCAAATAATGCTACATTAACCTACAGGGTTTAAAGATAGCCTACATTAACCTGAAGAGATTGAAGACAGCCTACATTAACATGCAGAGAACGAAGACAGCCTACACCAATCTGCAGAGAATGAAGACAGCCTACTTCAACCTGCAGAGATTGAAGATAACCTATATATAACTGCAGATAATGCCACATTAATCTACAGAGACTGAAGATAGCCTACATTAACCTGAAGATATTGAAGACAGCCTACAATAACATGCAGAGAACGAAGACAAACTACATCAAATATGCAGATAATGCTACATTAACCTGCAGTGGGTGGAAAACGTCTTACATTAACCTGCAAGTAATGAAGACAGCCTACACTAACCTGTAGAGAATAAAGACAACCTACATTGACCTGCAGAGAATGAAGACAACCTATATTAATCTGCAGAAAAGAAAGGCACATGTCCCACGTAAATGTGTCTTCTTCTGCCTATTATTTCCTATTGGGTCATAAGTCCTCAAGCAACTCGCGCCAAAGCATCTTATCTTTTGCTGTCTCCTGCAACCCCCTCCATGACCTCCCCATATTATTCATATCTGTATCTGATCTCTTCTACGTATGCTGCATGTCTACCTCTATTTCGCTGAGCTCGTGGATTGTAGACAAATAGCTGTCTAGCTACACTGTTATCTTGTTGTCCCGATGTATGTCTCATTCAACGTTTCAAGCTAATGATTTATTAGGGGATCCCATAAAGCCCCAACATTCCTAAAGGGGTTACCTGTTGATGATGTTGACGATATTTTCATGGTCCTGGAATTCAATATACAGTGGTCAATTCAGTTCAATGACTTATTCTGTTGTTTGAAAATCAAATCAAATCAAATCAACTTTATTAGGGTCACAAATTGGACGCGCAGGCCCGTCTTACATTCGGCCCTTTCAATCACTCGTCTTTCGTTCATCAAGAGCATTATACATTTACATAGGAAGAAAAATAAACATTGTGAAATGAATGTTGTAAACATAAACAAGGCTAATTACCGTGATAAGAAGCCCATCTCCCACCTATCCATACATCACCCCACCCACACAACCCCACCTACCCACACACACGCACACCAAGGGACACATACATACCCCACCAACCGACCCACCCCCCTCCCGCACATCCCCCACCCACACACACTGCCCTCACCTCATCCCCCAACCAAAACACACTCGCCACCCACAAACATTCCCCCACCAACCCACACATCCCACGCCCATCCACATCCTAACCCACACATCCTCTCCCCACCCACACCTCAAACCACCCATCCCCCAGCCACATCTCCATCGATAACATATTCCCCACCCATGCACACAATCCCCCACCAACCCACACATCGCACATCCACTCACACATCCCCAAACCATACACACACATCCCCACCAACTGACATGTCCCTACCCCCCCCCCCCACCCACACACACCTCCCTAACCACCCATACATCCCCAATCCACACACACACACCCCACCACCCACACATACAACTTCCACCCACCCACACATGCCTTAACCTAAACCCCCACCACACAATCCCCCACCCGCACATCACATACACCCCCTACCACGCACTATTCCCAACCCACGCACCACACACACATATCCCTCACCAACACATCCCCACTTACACACCACACACATATCCCCCACCCAGATACCACACAATATTCCCACCCACACCCACACAGATACCCTTACCCATACACCCCACATACCCCCACTTACACACCACAAAAATCCCCCACCCACACACACATACCTCACTCACACAATATCCCCAACCAACACACCACTCCCCACCCACACACGCATTCCCTACCCGTCCACCAAACACACTCACTCACGCATACATCCTCCACTACGCACCCACACACCCCCACCCACCCCCAACCAAACATCTCTCGATCACAATACCCCTACCCACACACATCCTCCACCCACTCACACATCCCACCCCGACACATACAACTCCCTTACCCACCTACACATCCCTAAGCCGAGAATCCCTAAGTTTGAGGTAATGTAGCTATCTGATCAGTGCAGGGTCTGTTTGGTCGCAAGTCTGTCAATTCATCCCTTAGTTGTTTGTCAATGACATATTATTATGTATGCTGGTAGGTAGGTAGGTAGGTAGTAGGTAAGTAGTAGGTAGGTATGGTATAGAATTATCATATACAGTGGAACTTTGGTTTTCATTGATAATCCGTCCGAAAACAATCGACAAAGCCCAAAACCGACGAAAACCGAGGCAATTATTTCCATATGAATCAATGTAAATCCAATTAATTTGGTCTGGACACTCCAAAATACATACCAAAAACACATTTTGTAGAGAATTAATATAGTTTTAATACTAAAAACAAATAAGAAATTAATATACAATTAATATAAAAGACTAATGTAAAGATCAAATGAACATTTAACATGGCATTTACCTTTATGAAGACTCTTCTTGGCGTATGGAAGACGGAGAGAGAGGTGCAGTATTGTTTGAAAAGGGGAATCCCCCTCCATAAGGACCTCAAGTATCAAGTCACTATCTGGGGTCAATTCCCTTTTTGGTCTTCTTGTCTTTTGTATGCAAGAATTTTTCAAACCATCCTGTGCCGGCTGTAAAATCACTAAGTACACTAACACTCGTCCCAGGCATTTTCTTAATGAGATTTTCAAACAATAGTCTGGCCTTATGACATCTGATTGCCCCCGAAACAGATTGATTGATTGATTGATTGATTGATTGATTTAGGAACCGACATCACAGCATTCGGGGCATTCCCATAAGCGCTCCGTCCCCATCCTCAGAAGCCGTCGAAGAGTTCCAACCCCAATAGTACCAGTAGCAATCTGATTATATGTGCGTCTCGCCTTTCGTCTAAACGTCGAGCATCGGCCAGATCCCTTCGTAACTCCACGCTGTCGCATTCTTGCCAGACTATCGTGATCCATTTGCTCCTCCCCGAAACAGAATCGCCTTCTAACTGTTTTTGATTTATCCAAATTAATAATAACTGTTCGACATCTTCAATTGTTTGCGATCTCTATTTCGTTAGCACATTCACGCTTTTCGCTACATTAGCCTCCTTTATTACTTCCTTTTTCGCCACAAGTGGAACTTACGGTGGATAGCGACTACCCACACATGCGGTCGATTTCAGCAATCTTAATACCGCTCTCGTATTTTTCAATATTTTCTTTCTTCAACTCGATCGTGTTCCTGACCTTCTTCTTCGAAGGGCTGATGGCTCTGGAAACTCCCCCCCCCCCCCCCCCCCCATGATGGAGCTATAAGGAAAGGTTAACTTATTTGCAAGTGATGCTCACACAACGTGAAACAAAGCCAAGCTGAGTAGAAGAATGCGTGGGTCCTTTTGTTTTCGCAAAATTAGCAGCGAAACCACGTTGTCACACCGACGAAATCCGAAACAACCGACGAAACCCAAGACACATTTATCGCGGAAAAAATCGACGGAAATCGAAATCGAGGAAAACCGAAGTCAACGAAAACTGAGGTTCCACTGTACTTTGATACAGACACTAAATCGCTAACACTAATGTGGTGACATATTTGACGACAGAGATCTAACACTCTTCATATCGTATCGGTAACTAGATCAGCTTAGTTTTATGGAGTCCAACGCCAGAACATGAACCTGGGTCCACCAGAGAAAGTACAGGGCGTTGTATGTCCAGACTTCCTGGGATAGCTTTATTGGTCGGTCGTAGAGTTGAGAGAGACATAGTCTTCTTCCTGCTAAGCTGATGCATTAACAGATAGATGAGCAATGCAAGACACTGGACAAGACGTACCATGTAAAGGTCATAATAACAAGAAAGAGGTGTAGCTGTCAGAAGGGAAAGAGTAAGTGCAGGTAGAAGAGATGGAGGAAAAGAAAGAGAGAGATAAAGTGGTAGTAGCACTAACAGTAGTAGTAGTAGTAGCAGCAGCAGTAGTAGTAGTAGTAGTAGTAGTAGTAGTAGTAGTAGTAGTAGTAGTAGTAGTAGTAGTAGTAGTAGTAGTAGTAGTAGTAGTAGTAGTAGGATGAGGATGAAGTGGAATAACTGCATTAGTAGTAGGAATATTAGTGGTGGTGATAGATGGTAGTGCATATATGAAATGAAAAAGAAAAAGAAGTAGACAGGCAAGAACGAAGAGAATTAGAAGCAATCTTAGTGAGATAATAATAATAATAATAATAATAACAACAACATAAGACAATAACAATGGTGAATAAATAACATTAACAGTTATCAGTATTAGTAGTAGTAGCAGCAGCAGCAGCAGCAGTAGCAGCAGCAGCAGCAGCAGCAGTAGCAGTAGTAGTAGTAGTAGTAGTAGTAGTAGTAATAGTAGTAGTAGTAGTAGTAGTAGTAGTAGTAGTAGTAGTAGTAGTAGTAATAGTAGTAGTAGTAGTAGTAGTAGTATAAGTAGTAGTAGTAGTAGTAGTAGTAGTAGTAGTAGTAGTAGTAGTAGTAGTAGTAGTAGTAGTAGTAGTAGTAGTAGTAGTAGTAGTAGTAGTAGTAGTAGTAGTAGTAGTAGTAGTAGTAGTAGTAGTAGTAGTAGTAGTAGTAGTTTTACCATGGTCTTCAGTTCTGAGAATATCTTCATGTCCAGGTGTAAATAATTATAATCGAATGGGCCAGATAAAGCCGAATGTTATTTGCACATGTCTGAAACTGGTGTCAATCAAACATACACATTACCTAGCACCCTATATTTGATAAGTATGCTTTAGGTAAAGTAAAACACAAGCACGTATACATTTAATCAGTATATTTACTATTGTGGGTTAACCTCATGACCTTTTATTTCAACTTCCTGTATTTTCATTTATCTACGTCAATAGCAGAATTTTAAAGAATTCATGTTCACGTTTGCCAGGAGAAAGCATTGATCGGTCTCCAACTATTTCCTGTTTATTTTAAAGTATCACGGACAAAGCATATTACGAGAATAACAGTAGCTGTAGAATTATAATGGCACAAATAATAGTAATTTAAAAAATAATCACGAATAAATAAAAACCTCAACTGTTAGATAGAAGCAGAATTTACTGGCCCCGGACAGATATCGAATTACGACACGGATTTCTTTGTTGATGGATATATCAAGTAGTGGTTGAAACTCTGACACGGGGACCATCAACAGACACTACATCAATGAAGCCATTGGTTGCCATGTATGCAGTAGTCAGTGACCCGGAGACATACACCGAGACAAATCAGAAAGTTTAGATATGAGAGAAGTTATGAAAGTAAGTCCAATCGGCTTTTCTAGCAAATTTAAAATAATTATTGGACAATAACAACAGAACATTGGTAGACAGAAAAAGATTGCTAAATATGCATGAATACAAATCAATAGATAAACTAGTGAACGCTACATGAAAGTAGCCAAAACAACAGTAGATTGAAAGAGCCTGCAGATACATAGACACTACCGAAACGAATTTGAAAATGAATACAGCATAATTCATGAAGAAATAAATCATGTGTCCCACAAACTTGAACAGCTTATTTAGGGGTTTATGTCAGTGACAAGAAAGAAAATGTCCTGAATTTGAAAATGAATACAGCATAATTCATGAAGAAATAAATAATATGTCCCACAAACTTGAAAAGCTTATTTAGGGGTTTATGTCAGTGACAAGAAAGAAAATGTTCTGAATTTGAAAATGAATACAGCATAATTCATGAAGAAATAAAGCATGTGTCCCACAAACTTGAAAAGCTTATTTAGGGGTTTATGTCAATGACAAGAAATAGAATGTCCTGAGTTGTGAGAATGATATCAACAATATGGACAGAATATTTAATTAACTTGTTTGAGGATACAAGGTGTGGTAATCCGACATCTACCAATAATGGAAGTGCTATTTTTCGACAGCCACAACTTATGAACGCAATATCATTACCAGCAATAAGTTGTTCATATCACAAGAAATAACACCAACAATTCTCCTAACAATGCCCAAACCATTAGAAGCAGCCGAGTGTTGAGATGTTAGAGTAACCGAGCTTATGAATCACGCAATGAAACTACAACTCAATGACATATGAGAGCATAATAAGTAAAATAGACGTTGAAGTTTCCGAAGAAAAGTGTGTGTGTGTGTGTGTGTGAGTGTGTGTGTGTGTGTGTGTGTGCGCGCGCGCGCGCGCTTTTTTTATGAGGGAGGCGATAAGCAATCTGCTGTCTGAGACAATTTATAAAGGCTCAAAAAATATTTATCTGTCCTTCGCAGATTAAAACAATATATATTAATAAATCTATCCGCGACAAATTAAATGTCTGATTGATATTGTCATCGATGCCAAAGGCAGAAGATTAATAACAGACACTGGGAACGACATCAATAGTATGGTCAAGAAAATGTGTATAAAGAGTGGTGTGTGAGAAGAGTGCGAAATTTTCCTCATACATGTTCAATATTTATACTCATAATATACTCAAACAGATACAGAGACGGCCAGGAATAAACGCATGTGGAAAATAAACAAATAAAATAAATAAGGACAGCATATTATGGTTTGTTGACTGAAATAGAGCAATTAGTAAATCATCTTTATTTTAAAAAAAACAACACCATTTCTTAGACATAAATATGAAGTAAACAAACACTATGGTTATCTACCATGATAGTATCAAGTCAATATTGAACATTACAGCGAATGGAAAGACATTTGAACAAGACAATAGATCGAAAACCGACAATAAATGGATGATTATATCATATTTTACGCATAAGCACTATGAAACACAAGATTTATCTAATCGTGTTCCAACAGTGAGCCATTTAATTCTAAAAATGCATTAAATGGCGTTGAATCTATTCTATGAGCACAAACTCCCGGAAATGTACATTTAATTGGTAAGTATAGCGCTGTATATTTTCAAACACAACGTCCCAGCTAGTCACGCGGGACAGAAAACAATAATCACCCGAAACTAAAGCACACGGTTTCAAATTATGCCCGAAGAATCAACATAACGCAGAAATAATTACACCCATTGTGAATATCTTCCTAAAACACAAAGAGTTAAAAACACAAACTCAAACACACAGTCTGCCGCTCATTACACGACAATCACTACACACAAAGAATCCAGCAGAAATATATCAAATAATTAACACATTTTCCCCAGACCCATTTTTTTCCTTTTCTTACTAACACAAACATAAGCAAGCCACAAATGATTTTGTTCTATATAATGGTTTGAGATGGTTTGAAATTCTTTCATATTTGTATTTAATAATTGCCTTACTTTGATTCTGTAAGTATCCACTGTTCATTTCACGTAATCAAACTTAAATAGTAAACCTCATTTCTCAAAGCAATTTTGTGAAGCCGAGTGCGTGTTCATTATTCAGCATTTGCTTGTTACATGTTCCGAGAGGACGATATAGGCGCATTATGTTAACCAGGTTTCATTTACAGTATGAACAAAACAAGACTGAAGGTCCATTTAAACTGAGTCCCTCCCGTGAACAGCAGGGCCGGTGAAACTATTGTTTGTTGGTGTTGGGAGAATACAAACAGCCACGTAAATCCCTGATGACAGTTTTTGTTTCCCTCTTGTCACAAACTGAAAGGTTGAGAATGTGTGACGTGATTGTGCCGATTTGTCCCAACTTTTCTTAGGCGAGTGTATATTGTTGCTGTATTTGTATAATTGTTGTCATTAATTCAATAGCAACGTTTTTGTGACCATGAATTTCACCTTGCCGTGTATCTTTCTGAGATATAATATTTGAGTTTTTACTTGTTTCTCTGCGGAATTTTATCATATAGGGTGTACTTTTAATGACTGCGGGGATTTGGAAAATATTGCCGTTCCATGTTTTGTATTTACTCTCTGTAAACTCATGCAATTTATAAACGTGTCAATATAATGAGAAACATAGGTGCATGCTACAACCCAACCACCATCATAAACAGTAAAAGAGGTATACCATTATTTAATCCACATCAAAGACTAGCAAGGTGTGCAGAGTACTTTCAAGAACTACTTAACCCCACATATAATAACATAGAAAACCTCACTTTTGTGCCTAAAAGCCATGGACAACAAGAACCAAACATCATTCCTGCAGAAGTCAAATCATCATCATTGACACCTTGCCGTCTTGACAGTCGATAGTTTTTGCTTCAAAATGGCATACTAACTACAACCGATGGGGGTAGCGAATGTTACTGGTAAGGTCAATTCGCGCTGTAAATGTTCGTTAACAGTCGATGCATGTGAACACATGGTCATTTCCACCATCATGCACCATCTTAAGTCTGACACGCTCGGTGTGTGACTTATCTGCACTAATTTTCTTCTTTATCTTTATTCCATTTCTGATATTTGCCCTCCAAGCAACACGTTCAGTGGCGACTTGCTCCCAATGTGCATTGTCAGTGCCTGTATCAATCATGTCCTGCTTACACACATCTTTATATCGTAGTAGAGGCCGACCCTGAGATCTCTTACCCATCTGTAATTCACCAAAAAAGATGTCATTTGGTATTCTGCCATCATCCATGTCCTATCCATCTAAGTCTACGAAGACTGAGCATGGAACACACCGTCACACAGCCTGATCTTTCCAATTCTTCAGTATTTGTGATTTTGTCTTGCCACTTAATACCAAGTATTCTTCGCAGACACCGCATATGAAAACTGTTTAAAAGTTTCTCTTGGTGTGAGTAAGTTGTCCAGGCTTTACTGCCATAAAGAAGAGTACTAAAGACACAGGCTTGATAGACAAGGACTTTTGTTTGGGCAGTAAGCTTCCTGTTCTCCAGACTCTTTTTCTTAACCTGTTGATTGTTATTTCTCCCTTACCAATTCTGATGTTGATTTCCTGATCTAGGGATAATTTGCTAATTATCTCTGATCCTAGATACGTAAGATGGTTTACTATCTCTAGTTCGGCGTCGTCAATAAAGATTGATGGTCCGCCTTGTGCACGTTGCGACATAATCTGTGTCTTCTTTTTGCTAATTGTTAAACCAAATTCAGAACAAGCATTGGAGAATGCAGATAGTAGACGTTGTAATTCTTCCTAAGAGTCGGTCGTAACTGCAGCATCATCTGCAAAAAGCAACTCTCTGATCAGTACCTTCCTAATTTTGGTTTTGGCCTTCAATCTCTGAGCGTTGCAGAGGCAGCCATCTGAGCCTGTGTGAGATTCCGAGACCGGTTAAGACCGGGATGGAGTTATAACCTTTTCATAGCACAAAGCCTGGGCTAATATATAGAGACCATGTGGTGCCCATGCAGCATGGTCCCTCTCTCGGCCTGCTTAGTTCACTCCAGAGGAATGGTAACACTAATACATCTGGAACAATACAAGCTGCAGAAGCTGCCGGATCAACAAATCAATGCTCTAACTGTTCGCCTGTCGGAGCTTCGATCTTAGACCAGCTGCCAACCAAGGCTTAGGGCCTTGTCTGCCCTGCCATGACATTTTGTCTTTAGGTTGCATTTCCTCGCACCAGGATAAGGCTTGTATCCTCCCAATTGCTCTCTTCCACCCGAAGCCGTTGGCACAATGTAGGGTGTCGGGTTTGGTAAGCGCCGCCCAACGTTCGGCGCAAACAGAAAGCAGGTAGTACCATCTGCTGTCATTACGGTAGCTCAGTCATATCTGACTAAGACCTGACACAAAGAAGTCAAATCAGTTATACAAAAAAAAAAGTCGTAAAAACAAATCACCGGGTCCAGATGGAATAACCGCAGAAGCTATTCAGGCCTGTGGGAAAGCAGGAGTTACATTGCTGACAAGACTTTTAAATATAGCATGGGAAGAAAGAAAAGTCCAAGACGATTGGCAACAGGCAAAAAAGTATCAGTGTGGAAAAAGAAAGGCAATATGAGAGAGTTCGAAACATGCAGAGGTATATCACTCCTGAGCCATATAGGGAAAATGTACGCAAAACTATTGGAACAAAGAGCCAGACCCATAGTTGAACAACAGTTAAGCAAAGTACAATTTGGTTTTCGGAAAGGTAAAAGTTGCACTGATGCACTATTCACACTTATACAATGTATACTAATACACTTAAAAGATATGTGTTTGTAGATCAGGAAAAAGGATAAAGTAGACAGATACAAATTGTAGACCATCATTAAAGATTACGGGATACAAGGGCAATTGCTAGAAAACGTCATAGCCATCGAAGTACCGAAGTGCAGTAGAAACACAAGAAGATATATAAAATATGTTCAAAGTCAATACAGGAGTGAGACAGGGCTGTGTGCTCTCTTCTATGTTATTTAATATCATTTTGTTTTGCATGTCCCTTACAAGACGTTGCAGTCAACATCAGCATTTTTCAGCTGCTGTTGATGTACTACGCAAGATTACGCTCAATAGTTTGCCATTGCTTTCTGAGCGACCGGCTCACATACCCCGAAAGTTACCAACGCGACGAAAAACACTACCGATTCTCGCGCAGGTTACGTTACTCGCGAGAATATACGGGATTACGGAGAAAGAAATGCCCTAGGCCTGGGAGACCGATTAGATAATTTAATATCTACATGGACAGAATATCCAAAGAAGCGAGCCTTGACAGAACAGATTCAGAAACTTTAGAACGCATTTACTTCAGATGAAACAACTGATCCATAAGAAATAAATGAACTTCTATTTGCAGATGATTAGTGTCTGTTTTATAGCGAAGAGAGCAGACTGCAAAATCATATTGATAATCTGAGTACCACATGCAGCAGTTACAATATGAGTATTGTAAAGTGCGTGATTACGTCCAAAGTACGTCGGATGTTTGTGTGTGTGTGTGTGTGGGGGGGGGGGGGGGTGGGGGTGGAAAGGAAAGAGGGGGGCGCTAAGAATTGTGTAAGATACATTCTGGCACTCAGCGATAGTGACTTGTTGTGTAAGATACTTTCTGACACTCATCGATAGTCACTTATTGTGTAAGATCCATTCTGACACTCTGTGATAATGACTTATTATGTAAGATACTTTCTAACACTCAGCGATAGTCACTTATTGTGCAAGATACATTCTGACACTCAGTGATCGTGACTTATTGTGCAAGATACATTCTGACCCCCAGCGATAATGACTTATTGTGTAAGATACTTTCTGACACTCAGCGATAGTCACTTATTGTGTAAGATACATTCTTACACTCAGCGATAGTCACTTATTGTATAAGATACTTTCTGACACTCTGCGATAGTGACTTGTTATACTAGATACTTTATGACACTCATCGATTGTTACTTATATTGTAAGATACTTGCTGACACTCATCGATAATGACTTATTGTATAAGATACTTTCTGACACTCTGCGATAGTGACTTATTGTGTAAAATACTTTCTGACACTCTGCGATAGTGACTTATTGTGTAAGATACTTTCTGACACTCTGCGATAGTGACTTATTGTGTAAGATACTTTCTGACACTCTGCGATAGTGACTTATTGTGTAAGATACTTTCTGACACTCAGCGATAGTCACTTATTGTGTAAGATACATTCTTACACTCAGCGATAGTCACTTATTGTATAAGATACTTTCTGACACTCTGCGATGGTGACTTGTTATACTAGATACTTTATGACACTCATCGATTGTTACTTATATTGTAAGATACTTGCTGACACTCATCGATAATGACTTATTGTGTAAGATACTTTCTGACACTCTGCGATAGTGACTTATTGTGTAAGATACTTTCTGACACTCTGCGATAGTGACTTATTGTGTAAGATACTTTCTGACACTCTGCGATAGTGACTTATTGTGTAAGATACTTGCTGATACTCAGCGATAGTTACTTATTGTATAAGATACTTTCCATTTTCTGAAATGCAGTCTTTGCTTGTCTTATTCTGCCTTTGACATCTGCCTCGCATCTCCTACCTGATGTTACGCTTTCGCCCCCCTCAACCGCAGATATTTGCATTCATTCACCTGGTTAATCATTTTCTCATTTATTGTTTTTTTTCTGTTCATAATTGTTCTATTAGCTAAATTTAGTTTTTCTTTTTGTGCTGTTACTTGTTTGCCGGCGCTGTGGCCAATGGGTTACTGGGGCAATTCTCAATCCCGCATACCGCGTTCGACACAGAGCTGCGGGTCGTTTAGAAAGCAATAGAAAACTACTCAATAAATCAATTGATTGGCAATAAATCATAAACAGCCAAATATGCTAGAGTTGACTGCGAGCTTGTAAAGGATACGCAACTAATGTTGTAAAACTCGTTTCCACGTGCAGCTGCTGGGTACTGTTGGTTTAACCTGCCACAGGCCTGCTAGTCCGGCAGTAGGTTATGCGCTGTCACAAAGGAAATAAATGGAGCCATAAAGATGGTCAAAATGGATTTAGAAGACGAAACGACATCTAAATACGAAAAAAAAAGAAATTATTGGAAAGTCGAATATGAGGGGACTATCCAATAAGCAGCTGGACATCGCTGAATTCGTGAGAAAGAGACAAACAGAACTATTGGGTCCTGCAAACATCAGAAGACAAGGAAATAATAAAAAGAGAGTTAACTACGTGCTTATGTAAAGTGACGTAAATCCACAAGGACAAGGGCATAATGTAGTCTTGCATATCTAAGAAGGAAGTAGAGACTAGAGGACGCACTAGACAACATAACATTTATTTATTTATGTAATTGTCTTAGTGGCCTCAACGGTTCCCCCAATTGTTTTCTTGTGTTTACGTGTACAGCATTAGAACCGACCAATCATTTCTCTTCTGCAAATGTTTGTTCATATATACTCGACAACAGCATTACGGTCCGATGTGTTTGTGTGTTTGTTATTTGACCTATGCTGGTTTAATGTAAATTATGAGACCTATGGTGCTATCTCAACGGTTTGATTCGAATTATGTTTGTATTCCATAGTAGTAGGTTCATGTGTATGATAGACATGACCACTGAAGACACTTTTTGGAGTGTCTAGTTGATCATGCGTCGGAAGTACACTTGTTCCTGCAGCGAGGCGCCGTCGTCTTTTGGAGATAACAGGTTCGATCCCGGTCGATAACTATAGCTTTCAACTTTTATGTTGTCTAGTGCGTCTTCTAGTCTCTACTTCCTTCTTCTCCTTCTGTGAGCGCCAAATAATGCAATGTGTGTTTATTTATGTAATTGTCTTAGTGGCCTCAACGGTTCCCCCAATTGGTTTCTTGCATATCTGGCACATCCAGAATAGCTGCATCCATCGATGAGACAGAATACATGTCTAAAGGGGAGAGGGGGTAAAATCAAGAGGATCCATTTCACTGCCCCAGTCAGCGGAGGAACGGGTTATATCTCAAATAGTGCAGTCTTCTTTCCACAGAACGGACTGCCGAAAGCGTCGCACAGAGCACGAACACCGTAGCTACAGTGAAGGACCCAGGGGGTTTCCGCTTTTAAACCGAATGGCGGAGTTCGAAAATAAACCCAACACCTTTGCACGAGGAAGGCTTGAAAACTGTATAACCGATACCTCTTCTCCCCGATATATATATATATATATATATATATATATATATATATATATATATATATATATATATATATATATATATATATATATATATTGAAGGACAATAAATATGCAAATTAATAAATGAAGTGGGAGGAAGATCAAGAACATGTACACGCGTATACGCTCATGCAATGACATGTATATCGGATAAAAGAAACAACAGTTTTTCCAGCATCTATGTGACACCATTAGCGAAAAGAACGATTTGTTTGTAATGTGAGGCTTTCAACGGAGGGTGGGACACAAATAAGTGCAAGGGTAGACTTCACTGGGTGGAACATAACAAACGCGTGAGCCATTCCCAACACAAGCATACATACTGACCATCGACTAGTGCATCTAACAACATAACACGTAAAACAACGTAGAACTAAACGAACAGAAACAAATCTGAAGCAAAATATAGATGAGGAAAGCATGAAGCAAACATTAACCAAATAATGACAACCTTATACGAGCGTGGTAGTCAGGTCTTAGTCAGATATGACTGAGCTACCGTATAACAGTAGACGGTACTACCTGGTTTCTGTTAGCGCCGAACGTTGGGCGGCGCTTACCAAACCCGACACCCCACATTGTGCCAACGGCTTCGGGCGGAAGAGCGCAATTGGGAGGGTACAAGCCTTACCCTGGTGCGAGGAAATGCAAGCTAAAGACAAAATTGTCATGGCAGGGCAGACCAGGCCCTAAGCCTTGGTTGGCGACTGGTCTAGGATCGAAGCTCCGACAGGCGGACAGTTAGAGCATTGCTTTGCTGATCCGGCAGCTTCTGCAGCTTGTCTTGTTCCAGATGTAGGGGTGTTACCTTTCCTCTGGAGTGAACTAGGCAGGCCGAGAGAGGGATCATGCTGCATGGGCAACACATGATCTCTATATTTTAGCCCAGGCTTTGTGCTATGGAGAGGCAATAACTCCATCCCTGGTCTTAACTGGTCTCGGAATCAAAGCGAGAGGCAACTGTTAAGGACAAGTCCCACAGGATTTCAAAGATTCAAGCATCATAACACTGTACAAGAACAAGGGCGATCGGAGCGACTGCAACAACTATAGGGGTATCTCACTTCTGTGTATTGTTGGAAAAGTATTTGCTTCAAGTCCTAGGAGATCAAGTCTACCCCGAATCACAGTGTGGCTTTCGACAGAACCGGTCTACCACTGATATGATATTCTCATTGCGACAAATGCAAGAAAAATGCCGTGAACAGAATCAACCACTGTTTATTGCCTTCATCGACCTCACAAAGGCATTTGATTTGGTCAGTCGTGAGGGTCTGTTCAAGGCACTAAAGAAGATTGGCTGCCCACCAACTCTTCTGTCCATTGTGGAATCGTTCCACACAGGCATGAAGGGTATAATCAAGTTTGATGGTGCAACTTCTGAAGAATTTGAAATCAAGAGTGGAGTTAAGCAAGGTTGTGTACTAGCTCCCACCCTCTTTGGAATATACTTTTCACTTCTACTGAAATATGCATTTCGTGATCAGGATGGTGGTATATACATTCACTCACGCTCAGATGGCGGCCTCTACAATGCTCAGAGATTGAAGGCTAAGACCAAAATTAGGAGGGTACTGATCAGAGAGTTGCTTTTTGCAGATGATGCTGCAGTTACGACCCACTCTGAGGAAGAATTGCAATGTCTACTATCTGCATTCTCCAATGCTTGTACTGAATTTGGTTTAACAATTAGCAAAAAAAAGACACAGATTATGTCACAAGGTGCACATGGGGTACCATCAATCTTTATTGACGACGCCGAACTAGAGATAGTAGACCATTTTACATATCTAGGATCGGTGGTAAATAGCAAATTATCCCTAGATCAGGAAATCAACATCCGGATTGGTAAGGCAGCAACAACAATGAACAGGTTAAGAAAAAGAGTCTGGGAGAACAGGAAGCTTACTGCCAAAACAAAAGTCCTTGTCTATCAAGCCTGTGTCCTTAGTACTCATCTTTATGGTAGCGAAGCCTGGACAACTTACTCACACCAAGAGATATGTTTAAACAGCTTTCATAAGCGGTGACGTCGAAGAATACTTGGTATTAAGTGGCAATATAAAATCACAAATACTGAAGTATTGGAAAGATCAGGATGTATATTCCATGCTCAGTCTTCGTAGACTTAAATAGATAGGACACGTTAGGAGGATGGATGATGCTAGAATACCAAAGGACATCTTGTTTTGTGTGGTAAATTGCAGGTGGGTAGGAGATCTCAAGGTCGCCCTCTACCACGATACAAAGATGTGTGTAAGCGGGACATGATTGATACAGGCATTGATAATGCACATTGGGAGCAAGTCGCCGCTGAACGTGTTGCATGGAGGGCAAATATCAGAAATGGAATAAAGTCAAAGGAGAAAATT
Organism: Cepaea hortensis; assembly: GCA_963921405.1. Classification (NCBI taxonomy): domain Eukaryota; kingdom Metazoa; phylum Mollusca; class Gastropoda; order Stylommatophora; family Helicidae; genus Cepaea; species Cepaea hortensis. Next base: position 61,979,478 of record OY992883.1, read on the forward strand.
ATTGCAGAAAAGTCACACACCAAGCGTTTGAGACGTAAGATGGTGCATGATGGTGGAAATGACCACGTGTTCACATGCACCCACTGTGAACGGACATTTACAGCGCAAATTGGCCTTATCAGTCACACTCGCTACCGCCATAGTTAAAAGTTATTATGCCTTTTTAAAGCACAAACTATCGTCTGCCAAGACGGCAAGGTGCCAATGTCATGTATACGAGCGTCAACCTGCTGATATTGAAAGTGTAAAAAACAAATGGCTCAGTGTGGAGTTTGAGAGAGAAGAAAGTACAATTGTTGTAGTGATGTTCGATTCACTTTGCGTAAATTAAGCGAAAAATGTATTGAATACCTTTGAAGACAACAAGAAAGCCTTACCCAAAGATTTCAGAAATGAACTGCGGTCTATGTTAGAAGAAATAACTACCAAAAATAAGTGTGTTGCAGAATATAACGTCAATCAGAGATATGACCGAGTCCAAATGCCGTCACGTGGCAAGTATAATTAATGACGTGCCCGAGAACACCTCTTGTCCGACGTTCTCAGCAGTTGTCCCAGCCAGGTGCCGTCTGCCAATTACCGTGTCTCCTGCTTCCGGTCAATCCATCACTCAACGTGTATGTCTGTTCTCAAGGTCATGAACATTATCCACGAGGCAGTTTTTTTTTTTATTTCCCAGAAAGGTGGTTAACTCTTTCGGTCCCGCGTGGTGCAGTAAATGACAACGGGTACCTGGTAGTTTTCTAGACATTCTCTAGAAACAGAGTCTGTTAGGAAGGGAGTACCTGTGAAGATCTAACACTCCACATCAATAAACCAGTGCTATCTATTCACTTAATAATATAGTCAATTCTGTCGTATGCACTTGACAGGATGCAGCGAAACATGCCAGGCGATAAATTGTGCAACCTATTGTTTGCCGTTTGCTTAAAAAAGGAACGGAGAAATGAGAAAGAAGAGAACGCACGCTCTCTGTGTCTCCGTGGGGGGGGGGGGTCTCTGGGGAGAGGGGGGTCTCTGTGGGTGTTTCCGTGGGGGTCTCTGTGGGGGTCTCCGTAGGGTTCTCTGTGGGGGTCTCAAGTAGGGGTCCCTATGGGGGTCTACGTGGGATGTCTTTGCGGGGAGGGGGGGGGGGCTCCGTGCCCAGATCGCCCACCTCGCGGTACGAGCTCATGGGTTCGTTGTCGGACCACGTCATTCGGTGCCCTGGTGCAGTTTAATTTCTTTTCGGAGATCCTTCGAGGTCGTCGCTGGAGCAACGAATGTCGCGCGTGCTCTATGCGACGGTTTTGACAGGTTGCTCTGCGGTTAAAGGTCTGAGCTATATGGAATTGAACTCAATCCATGAAGTTGATTCTCTTATCAAAGCAGGAGGGAGGAAAGAAGGGAGGGAGGGAGGAAGGGATGAAGGAAGGAAGGGAGGAAGGAAGGAAGGAGCATGATGATAGTATAAATACAATGAACAACGATCGATCGTGCCCTCAAGAATTACAGTTTCAACTAAAATACGGAATACAGATGTGTTGTAGAGCCAGCAACGGGGTTTATGTTACCAAGATCTGTCGTCCTCCTGACGTGAGCCATCCAGAACAGTCACTAGTCTGACCAGTGTCTCCTACCCTGCACGCTACCGGAGTGCCATTGATAGGACTGTTGGTGGACTAGCAATACCCACTGGCATCCATGCTCGGAATTAATTTATTGCCTGTCTACGAAAACAAGCCATCACCATGTCTTATTTCGCACATGAGTGAACGAATCGAATGGAGTGGTCTCTTCAATAACAAAAGGCAACAATAACAGCAACGTGGACAAAGACACCAACGACGATGTACACAGACTATAGCACACCACATCGTGAACATCAGAATTCAAGCTCATACCTTCGACGCTCCAGCAGACACATCCCATTGTGCCAGACCATCGTTTACATATTCCATAGAGTGTGACCTTGCCCTGCTGGACCTAGTCTCTGGTGTCAGCTTCATCCTACGGTCTTGTCCGTCCTTCATAGGATTGTTAGAATTGGAAGAAGCCATTGTAAAGTTGTTTCTGTGTTATTGTTGCAGGCTTAACTCTTTGGTAGTATCCTGGTACGGGGAACCTTTCGGACTGTGCTTTCCATAAAACCACCCATATATCTTTTATACAGCAGTTATTATATAAGTAGACAAAATGTAGAGGTACGTGTCTCTCAATTCTTCACAGACCGGGATACAAGTGTCTTTAGGAAAACAACTATTCTATCTACAGAACGTAAACATTTCTTTATTTATCTATTTACTTGTGCTACTTGCAATGAAATATTCGTCGTGTTTAAGTTAAGTTCGAAATAATGTTCAAACACTAGCCCAGCATTGACAAAACTACTTTTCAAACTTAGCTAAAGATTGTTATAGTTTTCACCTAAATGATGCCAGAAAGGATCGTCAATTCTACTAGAGTTGATTCCAATCTACAACTAGGTGAATGCAGCTTGAAGTGAAGTTTGTCGTGTTGTCAAATTGACAGTAGGCATAAAGACTTTAACAACGTTAAAAGAAGTCTTTCGTGAATTCAGCATCGGTTTTCAACGATGTTCAATGTCTTGACAGCACACAAAAAGAAGTGTTAACACTGTGACATATTTAAACTTCCTCATGAAAACGTCACATTTCTTAACATGCTTCACATCCAACTTGCCACATGAAATTCATTAAGATATGACAGTTGATAGAAAATCAGGTCGGCTTGGTTTTAGGACGCGCATACTAATAGTCCAAAGATGCTTAAATGCCCAACGGAGGCCATTTCTACAATAAATGTAGAAACCTAATATTGTGGCTACAGTTTCATTTCTCTAAAATGTCTATACCACTAACACAACTTCTAACACGAGTACAGAATGAAGATCACCTCTATGAATTTTTTGGTAAAGTAAAGTGACGTTTCCACAAATGTTAAAAACCATTTATCACCTCATCAAAATGGTTAGAAAACTATTTGAACACCTCAATATTTAGAAGGTCATTGTGACATCTAAATGTTCTCAGATTACCACAGAATTAATAACACACGGCTAATATATATCGGAATATAATATCCTTTTTCCCCCCAGGATAATTTGAGAACTAATTTGGGTTCTACGTGATTTTTTGATGACTAATTTGTGTTTTGCGCTGTTCTGAGCACTAATCCTGACTGTGAATGATATTTTGAGAACTAATCTGTTTCTGTGGGAAATGGATAAATATTGTCTCAAAATTGTCATCGACATCCATCATATAATTGCACGACTTCTACATCTTGTCAATGTCATCACTTTCTTGTTTCGATTTTCTGAAACGAAACCAAAGTTGCAATTAGCTGACTATTAACATCATCACATCAGCAAGTGTCGTATCATAGGATTTCAGTTTGTTCATGCCATAATTGACTTTTTGAAAGTACAACATCTATAACAACAACAACAACAACAACAACAACAACAACAACAACAACAACAACAACAACAACAACAACAACAGCAGCAGCAGCAACAACAACAACAACAACAACAACAACAACAAATACAGCATCAGTAGCAGCAACATCTACTGTTACAACAACTACTACTGTTGCAACCACAAATAATATTACAATTACATTAACATTGGAGGTCACCATGGCCGAATGGATAAGAGCCCTCGTTTATAAAAATCATTCGGTGTGATGATGCTGAGATAGGAGGTTCAACGTATATTACAAGTACCTCTGAAGTGGGAGTGGGTTCGCCTGATGTCGAAGTAACACTGGTAAAAGGGAAAGCTATTCCTAAAGCAAAATTCAGTGCTGTGCTACTAGAAGTATTGTATATATACCACGCTTGAGTTCAAAAGCGAACCAGCGCCCCCCCCCCCCCCCAAAAAAAAAAAAAAAAAAAAAAACAACAACATAGGCATTGTTATTAGTATCACCAGTGATGAAAATACCCGGTATTTGTAAAGTCTCACTACACTTTGTATGTAGAATAAATTTGAAAAACATTATTTCTCCCATGGATAACACCATTCTGTTGGAGTGCAAAAGAATTACTCTAGCAGACGACATCCATTTTCTGCATATTGTTTCACGATGGACTGTGGAGACAATTTTTATGACATTATGTACTTACTTTTTCAAATGTGTTCTACATACAAAGTGTAGTGAGACTTTACAAGTTAATCACGACGACTTTCCGCTGGCTGCAGGTTAAACAGCACACTTATGTCGTTAAATTTTTTTTTAAAAACCAAAGATATGGAGCATCTATTGGATCTTTTCCCCCCAGGTCATGCTGGTGTGTTTGTGATTTAACGGACTTAGAAATCGTCTCCGGCATATACAGAATGCATTTAAATTTCTGTCTTCTAGACGCCAACGCCAGGTAGGTCTAGATAGTTAAGACCCTAAAGACGCACAGAAGAATTCGGAAATGAACAGGAGCCTTTCATGGACGGGTTTCCTTTTATCTTTCTGTCTTCGGAGACTGATGCGAGCAGGTTTTTGTTTTGTGTAGCGCATTCACGTGTGCAGCGACGAATGTCTAGCTACAGTAACCATTTTTCAAGCTAGAAGTGGACAAATAGTACATCACTAGAGGTAAGATGGTTAGTGGGGTAGGGGTATCCCCTATCAAAGGAGATATAAGACGTCTCCTTTCCTTCGTTAGTATACGGGACACCCTTGGGCAAGGTGGAGTACCCGTTAGCACCCTCTCCACAAACCCACCCATCAGGGTTATATTAAACCATATAAGCAGGTGGTGGATGGAGTATGAGAGTAGCTGACAGATTGTTGTTGGTTATGACCTGCACTCTGCGGCGATAGGCAGATGATCTCATCAGTAGAGACAATGGCTAGTACAGTAACTGACCAGATGGAAAGCAACGTCAAACTACCTTCTGCAAAACTTGCCGAGAAACCATAACAACCATGACGGTTCTTATTGTAACGAAGTTCTGCAAGGACATGCTCCTAAATGAATGAATGAACTAGGGGTAAGAGATTATCATTTACTGTGTCTACCTCGTTAATCTTCTATGCACCAGATTCTTGTTGGAAAACTGTTTCGATGAGTGCCAACTCCACGCTGTGAATTCGGTATTGTCTATAACAGCTTATTTATATTATTCTGTCAAAATTTAACACACATTTATAATCATGTATATGTATGTGCGTTCATGTATGATCTTATGTAAATATTGAAATTGAGATAATGTTTAATTTCATGCTTAATATATGCATATGGAGGAGGGGTAGATTATATTGTTATAATTACTTCCCCATAAGTAAAACATATCACGCCAGCTTTTTGGAAATACGAATTCTAGAAATGAAAGAACTGCTATACTATTATAGTGCTTGATATATCAGTACACATAAAGAATGAGAAAACGTTGATGATTTGAAATGTATGAAATATTGATAATCATCATCATCATCCTCTTAGGTTCTGCCACTTAGCCTTTGACGTTCATCTTTCTCTAAAGATGGTAATTCTCGATTTAATGCTATTAAGAATTTATATTAGGTTTAACAGAATCTTGGAATAACAATCATCATGATGTTCCTTGCCAACTGACATGGGTGATAATGCCTTTCCACATGATTCTATTTTTCCTTGCACATTTCTTTGTGTGTACTGACACCTTTTCAGCTAGCTAGATAGCTAGCTAGCTAGCTAGTTAGTTAGTTAGTTAGTTAGTTAGTTAGTTAGTTAGTTAGTTAGTTAGTTAGTTAGTTAGTTAGTTAGTTAGTTAGTTAGTTAGTTGCGGTTCTTATCTTCACGGCAACGGGCCGTCCCCGTTATGCTCCATTCTATCACACAAAATGCTCCTCACTGCCAAATGTGAAAAGTGAAAAAGACAGGAGTCTCGGCAAGCCAACGGCCCGCATAAGTACAATGTGCATAATGCCGCCGTCAGAATGCCAACACAAAAGTCCTCCACGAAAAATACAGTTCAATGTCGATGGAATCGACAGTCACCAGAAATAATTCATCGACCCGGGTTTTATCCTATATAGCTCGGTCTATTTCCGCAGGGCCACCCACCGAAAACACCGCACAAAGCACAAACTCCGTAGCTCCAGCGCGACTCCCAGGAGTCTCCGGAAAAATGCACTCGTGAACCGAAAGGACAAACCAGTCAATTCAGCAACAACCGGCCGCCATCGTTCCGAACATGCAGTTCACGCTACAAACAATCGCGGACATATGTAAAAGCATTTCAAAAGAAATTCACAGCTCACAGTGTCACGCCACACACTCACTCAGTAGCAGGGCAACGGAACCATGCACAATCAATCCATGATGGCATTGTAATGATGTGAATAATATCAACTCATGATGAGATTAATGTAATGATACAATAATGATATTCCCACAATAGTCTTTAGATATTTATGTTATTTAAATGCATGATACTTGGTTGAACATCAAGAATACAATTCAGTCTACCGCAGAAGAATGTCTCGGTGTGTTAACCACGCATAGAAAGAACAGATGGTTCAATCAAAAATGTGAAGAAGCAGTCATTAGGAAGAAGAATGCCAGACATGTATGGTTAAATGACATCAATAACATCCAAAAGGAAGAGCATTATAGAAATGAATGTAAAGAGGCTACAAAAATAGTCAGACAGCAGAAGCGAGAATATATGAATAATATAATCAAAGATATGGAAACTAATCACCAGAAAAATGAATCCAGAAAATTTTTTAAAGAACTGAAGTCAATGAAACGAGGGCACCAACAAAACACATATGGTTTAAAAGACAAAAATGGGAATATGATAAATACCAATGAGGAAATGTGCAACACATGGAAAGAATATTTTGTTGAATTACTAAATTGTGAAGCTCCAAGTAACATTTTCTCACAGGAAGAGGTTCTAACATGTGAACCACAAATTGAAGAACCTACATTTGAAGAAATCCTATATGTAATCACACGACTTAAAAACAATAAGGCAACTGGGACTGATGGAATTGCTGCTGAATTTATAAAGGCAGGTGGCCATGCATTACATCTAAAGCTATACGAACTAATAATAAAAATCTGGAGGACAGAAGAATTACCCCATGACTGGAAAGAGTCATTATTGATACCTATCTTTAAGAAAGGAGACAAGTTCCAATGTGGAAATTATAGAGGAATATCACTACTGTCCACAAGCTATAAGATACTATCCGCAGTATTACTAAATAGACTAAAACCATATTCAGAAGACATATTAGGTGACTACCAGGCGGGGTTTAGACAAAACAGATCAACAATAGATCAGATATTTATCTTACGACAAATAGCCGAGAAACATTGGGAATATAAAAGAGATCTCCATAACATTTTTGTGGATTTTAAAAAGGCTTATGATAGTGTCCATAGGAATAGTCTATGGAATGCTATGCAGGAATTTGGAATACCAAGGAAGTTAATCAACATGACCAGACTATGCATGGAAGATACTTATAATATAGTAACATATAAAGGCAGGAAATCAGACCCCTTCCAAATAACATCTGGCTTGAAACAGGGTGATGCACTATCGCCGCTACTCTTCAATCTGGCTCTAGAGAAAGTTGTAAGGAAGGTAAAGGAGGAATGTGATATTGGAGGAACATCCAAGCTGCTTGGTTATGCAGATGATATAGATATTATAGGGCAAAGTGAACAAAAGACATTGGAAATATTGACTCACTTAAAGGAAAAAGCCCAACAGATGGGGCTGGTTATCAACCAAGATAAGACAGAATATATGGTAATTTCAAGAGACGGAATGGCTAGAAACTCTGGCCACATACAAATAGATAATATGACCATTAAAAGAACGGAAACATACAAATACCTGGGTACGATCTTCAACTGCTCCAACATCATAAGGGAAGAAATACAAACTAGAATCACTTCTGGAAATAAGATATACTGTGCACTACAACATCTACTAAAATCAAAGGCGCTATCTCGTAACACCAAAATCACAATATACAAAACACTGATCAGACCAGTTGTGCTGTATGGCTCTGAAACCTGGAGTACAACGAAAGGAGACGAAGCCTTGTTACAAACCTTTGAGAACAAAATTTTAAGACGCATCTTTGGACCCATTAGGGATACACAAAGTGGAGAGTGGAAAAGAAGAAGTAACAAAGACATTTATGATCTGTTTAAGTCCCCACTAATCACTGGTATCATGAAGGCTAATAGACTACAATGGCTGGGGCATATAGAAAGAATGGAAGATAATAGGGAAACAAAACTCGCTTACACTCAGGAAATAAATGACCGTAGACCCCGAGGTAGACCAAGAAGGCGGTGGAGAGATAATACATGTACAGACCTGCAAGCACTTGGAATCAACAACTGGCAAGAGAAGGTCCACCAGAGAGACGAATGGAGACGGATTGTATTTGCAGCAAAGAACCTCAATGGCTCGGAACGCTGAAGAAGAAGAAGAAGAAATGCATGATACTATGTTATCATGTTTCATATCTTTATGTTATAATCTCAAGTGAGAAGGATGGGAGAAATATATAGAACATATCATCATCATCATGTGCCACGCCGGTAACCGCGGATGGTCTTGTTTCTCCATCTCACACGATCACCAGAATTATAGAACAGCTCTCTGTTCTTGTCCCGACCATGCGATATGGTCAAGCCAACCAGATATTTACTTCTCTGCCCTCCCCTTGAATCCCTTCTCCTAAAAGCTAGATAGTTCTCTAGTTTATTTCTTCTCATAACGTGCCTAAACAATTTGACTGTCTGCGTTTAATTTCTCAAATCATTTTGCAATTTTCATTTGTCTCTTGTGAGACTTGCTCACTGGTTTTTCTGTACGTCCATGGTATTCATTGCCTTTTCACCTTAATCAAACTTTCCACTGCCATTAAATGTTTTTCAACCTTTCTGTTCGTCGTCCACGTTTCAGATCCATTCACAGACCTTTTCCGTCAATGTTCAGTTGCTTTAGTAATATTATTGTTCCGCCATGTTTCAAATTGTCAAATGCTTTTGTGTAGTCTATGAAGCATAAGTACAGATCTGCTTTTACTTCTATAGCTCTTTCTAATAGTGTCCAGAGAATACATATAGCGTTGTTTGTGCACTTTCCTTCCACAAATCCTCACTGTTCATCACTAATTTCTGGTTTAATCTTGTTTCTTATTCTATTTATAATTATTTTGAGTAACAGCTTTGTCATGTGACTCATAAGACTTATTGTGTGATGCGCTTCGCATTCTAAAGCGCCTGGTTTCTTTAGCAGAGCTCTAAAGATGGGAGTTAATAGGTACTAGGAATGTACCCACTAGTGTAAATGTCATTTAGAAATGGTGTCATTATTTCGATTCAAAAATCACCTAAAGCCTCAATTTCTTCCAATGTAATGTTGTCTGGACCTGGTGCCTTTCCTTTCTTCGTGCGATGTAGTGCATCTTCAACTCCCGCTGTAAATATTGGTAGACCCTCACAATTGTTTTGAATATTTACATCCGGTCTCCTATCATCATACAACTCTTCCAGATATTCAGTTCATCTATTGACTATATCATCGTGTCCCATCAATATTGCACGGTTCCTCGATTTTAAAAATCCATTTGTATTTAGTGTTTTCCTACCTATTATAGTTTTATTGTATAAGTAGTAGGAGATGCTATTTTGTCATTATTTGTGGATTGAACCGGGAGTTTGTGATGATTGAATCGGCGGATTAGCGGAGTGCCCATCCCCCTTCACGCAGCCTGGCGGGGTAAAGCGGTGGACTTAGCGAACCCGCGATAGGACTAGCGAACCTATGGTCGGACTATAAAATCCCCGGTGCGGGTGGGTTCGAACCCCACGGCATCACCACGGTGTTTAAGCACTCTGAAGATAGCACGCTCTGAAGTAACAATTCTTACAAAAAAAAACATAGAACTGTTGTAGGCCCAGCAGGGTTAATTAACGCACTATCAGCTGTCAAAAACATCGAAGCGCCCAGGGAGAGCTTCTTGTGAGATAAGACTAAACTCATCAACATTTCTCATGGCATATACTCAGCTAATTAGTTGGCGGGAAAATATGTGCACAATCATGGCTGGTTGTCAGAGGTTTTCGTGTCCTTCATGTCGAGTGTCTATGTGACTGTGTGTGTGTTAAATATCTGTCTATATGTATGTGCTTATGTGTGTCTGCGTATGTGATGTGATTGCATGGTCTATTGTCGTGTGTCTCTGTTTGTATATGTCTGTGTGCAGGTGTGGTTGCGCAGGCGTAGTGTGTGTATGTGTCTGTCTGTATGTATGCGCACATGTTTTCCTATGTCTACGGCGTATGTCTATCTGCTTACATGATTGGTGTATTTGTTTTTGGACGTGCGTGTAACATTGTTGTGATGTCATCTATCTGTTTGTCTGACTGTCTGCTCGCCAGCCTAAGTGATTGTGTGTACGTGTATGTATGTATGAGCGGATTGTATGTCGAAGATCGGGTGTGTGTGACATAGCTGTGACGTCATCTTTCTGATGCCAGACCTTGGTTAAGAGGATAAAAGCTGCATTTCAAGGATGAAAAGTATCTGCTGCAATAAGTCACTCTCATTAAATGTCACAAATAGTTTACAGAAAATATTATATTGAATCCGTACTTCTGTATGCGGTGAATGTTTCAATGTGGGTGAGCAAATCATGTAAAGCTTGGAAGCGACGGAGATATGGTTTTGTAGACGATTATCACGGATAATTTGGATTACCAACTTAACTAACAATGAGTACTAATGAAAGCGAAACATGTATACAATTATAAGATCATGACAAATCATTATAAGTAGAGTTAAACAACGTTCTTTGGTTACGTAATGAGAAGAGAGGCATTGGGAAATGTGGCATAACGCAACCAACATTATTCATTTACCAACAAGTGCCGCAAAAAGAGGAAACAACATTAAAAGAAATTGACTTCACAACCACAAATGGAGACTAGGACTTAAAACTTAACATCGAAACTGGAACTGAACAAGTGACAAATGACGTGGATTCTTAGAAAGATTGCATCAGACAAAGCTCGGAACCCCATTGGTTGGGAGAGACATGTGACACCGCTTTCGCGCCAACGCCGGTATAAATTATGATAAGCAGCCCACTCTTGCAAAAACATGCCTGGCGAAAAGACGTCAGAAATTGTGTGACCAAAAATTCAATGGGCAAGGCAGAAGTCTGGATCCGAGGTACGTTTGTTAGTCCCGTGATTAAACTAAGAACCCGATGTATCAAGTATCAAGTAATGTAAACCCGTGTTTGTGATGTCAATTGAAATGTATTATTATTAATTAAAACCTCTGAAATGTAAAAATGCTCGACTGTAGATTCTAACGACGCAAAGCCATTCCCGGGCAAAATGACTCTCTAATATTCTCTTAGATAGAACTGCCATCTCTGATATTCTTAAGGATAATTATTAACTTTAAGAAGTGCATTCCACTACTACATTCTATTCTAAACAACTGCGAAAAGTGATGATTCTAAAGCAATCTTGTGCATTTCACCAGAAACACTGATAACAGATGCTATCACTATCTACAGCTGAAATGACAGTTCGTGTACTAGAACAAGTGCTTTGTTATAAAACAGACTTATCTATGCCTATTTACAATTTAGAAAGCTGAAAAAGAAATCAATCTTTCCTTTCTCCTTCATCTATTGAATTAATAGGGTTTGACGGAATAAATATTTATATTTATGTCAAATTTAATTAGATAAGGGCACACATGAATTGCAACACATGAGAAAGTTGTGCTTCGCGGAACACCCTCACGCGCAGTGAACTTAACTCATTACTCAACATAACTTAAAACACAACACCACTCCACACCACTCATCACCACACAACCCAACACTCAACATCACAACAACAACAGGTAATGGAAAAGAGTTATTAGACACAAGAAGAAGAAGTAGTTAATTGGGAAAACACAGAGAATTATTTATACACATTGTAAACACCATTTAGTGGAAGAAATGTTCTAAATGTATGTCATTTATTTACATGCATCTTGACATATTCTCACTCTTGTCAATGTCTTACTGTACACGTTCACTGACCCCGGTCAAATGAGAACTTACATACAGCAGGAACAAGTTGATACAAGGCGTACACCGTGTGATAAACTCTGACCACCCCAACTTAACCCAACACTAGCTTAGAGAGAAAAGGAGGGGAGGGGAACTAGTTCCTACTTCAGGAATTTAGATTTCTTCCGACCTACTTCTTATTATTGTATTGGTAGGAATGTATATATTTATGCGAATATTCATCAGTGATCTTGGTGGCTACATACCAACAACCACCCAACACATCAGCAAATTAACCACCTAAATCAGACCTGAGAGAGGGAAGCCGAGAGAAAGAGATGAACCACAAGTGAGATGGAGGATGACTTAGCTATGAGCAGAGCATGGGGAGGCCTTCAGAGGAGCTATACGGGCAGACCTGAAGTGGATCCATCAGTCAATGGACCCTGGCTTACCTAATCCTCCAGTCACCAGGTTACTTTTCTCATTGGTAGACTACACACCCAATTTCAGGAAAACTGACATTTAATGGTTGAGACATCACCATCATACTTAATATGTACAACATCAAAATGTTTACTATGTTTTCACACTTGTTGACATCTCATATATTGATGCTTGTTATTGATTGTCTGGGACAATGGTCCAACGTGCAACTGTTCTATTACTTTGTGTAAATCACAATAGAGATGTATGCACTGACCAGAAGGCTCAGGCCAGTCAATAAATGATTAACATGAATTGACCTTCTGTTAATTTGTCAGTTCCAACCTATCTGTGTAAACAACTTCTTTGTACATCATGTTGTCAGAATCTGATGGGATTGTTTATGTGTTTGATTGTTTAAAGATAAATTAACTCATAATGACTTACTGAATGGGGAAATAAAAAGACTCTAGATCTATCAACTGCTCAACATCCATGTTTTCTTCATCTAAATCAGGCTGAGAAAATTCTCCAGACTTTCCTCAGATTTGATAAACTAAAAGGGGGCTCCAGAGCTATCAGAATCATTGGAGAAGGGGCAGATTCCCAGTTAGTAATTACCATTCTTACCAGGGCCATAATCTATATCTCCTAGACAATACTTAATAGAACGAGGCCTGCAGATAACTCAAGGTTCATATTCTGGGGTTATTGAAGATAGAAGAGGATGGGGCTCTACTTCTTTTGTTAGAGATGGGGCATGCACTACAGTGATCTCCCACTCCCTTCAAAAATATATGACAGGAAACAAAGTGATACCTGGAAAGAACAACGGTAGAAGAGGCATAATAAGACCGAGAGAGATGATACTGGATGGCTTAAGACGGTGGCATGAAGGAATAATATCTATAGAACGATCAAGAAGACGAAGGAACGAGATGTGTGCAGATACATGAAACCTTACGTCACGTGGCAAAGCACTTGATGATGATGATGATGATGATGATGATGATGATGATGATGATGATGATGATGATGATGATGATGATGATGATGATGATGATGATGATGATGATGGACAGACGGAATAGCAGAGTCCATGGGAATATCGGTGCACTATAAATGGACACTCTCTTGTTTTGTATACTTCACCTCAACCCCCCCCCCCCACAGACACAGACACACACACACACACATACACACACACACACACACACACACACACACACACACACACACACACACACACACTCACACACTTCAGTCCTGATTTCTGCATTTCTATTCTTCTCTCTTCTTGATATTCTTGAAGATTGTTTCTGGAATTTACATGAGTTGTTGAATCATGAGGTACTGGCAATGTGTAAAGAAGGTAGTTTGCCATACTGGTCGGTAACCGTAGCAAGTGTCTCTACAACATGATCCTCTTCCTGCCGTTTCAAACTTGGGACCATAACCAACAATTAGAAATCTCACTCAAACTCAATCCAATGGATGTTTGCGGAGGTTTAAATTACACTCTTTTGACTGGAGGGGACTAAACGTGTACATCCACTTACCTAAGGGTAATATGTCGGCTACCGTAGGAAAGATGTGTCTTTCTTATCCTACAATGAGGGATATCACTACACTGCCGTTCAGTTGACTATGCAGTGTGATGAGATCTACCGAGGACTACAAACTGTAAATGCTACAAGACTCATATAATCTCATCTTGTTCCTCTTGTACCTTGTGGTGTCGAGGTGAAGTATAAACAACAAGAGAGTGCCCGTTTATAGTGCATCGATACTCCCATGGACTCTACTACTCCATATGTCCATCGTTTACTTGGTCGGCCTCTTCTTTTGCTTCCATTTGGTATGTACATCATTGCTTGTTGTGGTATACTGTTAATCGGTAACCTTATTACATGGCCAAACCCATTTAACTTGCTGCCTTCTAATAAAAGCTAGCGCTGCTATAACCCCCCCCCCCCCCACACACACACACACACACACACACACACTTTAGCCCTGATTTCTTCATTTCTGATCTTCTCTCTTCTTGATATTCTTGAATATTCTTCTCAGGAACCCCATTTCTGTTGTTGTGAGTTTTCTTTTCTTTGTTTCTATCATTGTTCAGCTTTGGCATTGGTAGCATTGAGTATGCAGGAAGATTGTATTGTAGAGTACTTTCTTAGTGACTATTCATACGTTTTTGTTCTTTAGCATTGGTGCCATTTTTCCAATGAGTTGGTTTGCCATATTGCATCTATTTTAGATCTCGTCTTCTGATTTGCCATTTGATGATATTATACTTCCTAAGTACTTGAAGCTCTTCACTTGTTTCAGGAGAAGTTCTTTTAGATGAATCTTTGTTGTTTTTTCTCCTTTGGTTATAGTCATTTCCTCTGTTTTACTGGAGCCAATTTTCATGTTATGTCACTATAGAGAGTTCCGGTCAAGATGACGGCGGGCGGTTGTGTTGTTTTGAGACCGTTCCCTTTTTCTCGTGGGAGATGGATATTTTCATCTCTTACGTGTAAATTGTGTGCTAGGATGTAATACCACGAGTTTCTTCTCAAGATCTGCACTGATCTACGGAGTTCGTGCAATGAGCGAAGCAATCCTTGAGTGAATTTTCGCAGCGTGTGTGTTTGTGTGGTCTTCGGTTATTCAACATGGCTGACCAACGTTTGTGCTCTGTGCAGAAGGCAGTCAACCCAGCAAGGCGGCGGGGTTAGAGGGGTGGCCGCAAACGGCAAGGCATGCGAGGTAGGGTAAGACATTTTAGACTTAAATGTAACTGTCTGGACCTCAAGAAACCTCGTATTCTATATTGGAACTGTGCCAGCGTAAAACAAAGTGGCCCTATTCTGGAAAACCTGGTATACAGGAATGACACTGTAGCGCTTCAGGAGACGCGACTGGGTGATCTGCTAGTACAAATTGCCGGCTTCGCATGTTTCTACAACAGGCGACATCTGGGAATGGCGAATCTCATTCGCGACAGTATGGTGTCTTCAGAACTAGATATGTCCAGCTAGGACACTGACGACATACAAATACAGGCGGTTAGAGTTCAATCCGGTCTACCGGTGTTGGTTAATGTTTATGCCCGCAACGCGAGTGTGGATTCTCAGAAGTGGCAGTACTTAAGTGACATATTAGGTCACGAGAGAAATGTTATTTTCTGTGGCGTTTTTAACACTAAAGGCAGATCATCGGGAAACATTTCCTCCAACACACAGGGGGAGGAGGTCGAGACTGCACTTGAAACCATTGACCTGGTTTATATCAACAGTGGCTGTGTCACCAGGACATCAAGCCGTCCAGGTGATGAGGACAGTGCTATCGATCTGATGCTGGTTTATCCTTCACTCACTACAGTGTGTAGATGGGGTGTCCTAGGGTACCACGGCAGCGACCACCACCCTTGCAGTATATTGGTGGAGAAAGGCACAAACAGGTAGAAAAAGTCAACGGTCAAGACTCTCCAGTATGACAGTAAAGGGCAAGATGTGGTGAGTAAAATAAAGCGCGACAAGCGCAGAAAGCTTCAGGGCAGGAAAAAAGCCTGCGAGCAGCCACCTTGGTGGAATTTCGATGTGGAGAAGGCCTGGGTGGATAAGCGTAGTACTGTAAGGAAATTGCAAAACGCCAAGAAGAACAGAGTTTCCCATCCTAGTCCCTGCATGCACTTAGAAAGAGAGATGCACACAAAAGTAAACTATTAAAAAAAAAAAAAACTGGTTAAGATGGTTAAAAGTGAAAAATAGGCCAATGTATGTCAAAGAATAAGCACAGACAAATCACTGAAATTGTTCTGGCGACTACATAGAAGCATGAGTGTGGTAGTCAAGAATAAGAGAATTACTGACTTCCAAGTTGCTGACCTCATCTGGCAGAGGACTGAAGAGAACAAGGGCAAAGCCCTCTTCGAACGCTATGTAGAGCAGAGCAACCAGACTGGCACGAAAGGCAGAAATTGTGCCAAGGAGGTCACCTCAGACAGGTGCAAGGCCCAGAACATTTCGGATGAAGACACAGTGACAGTGAAAGAAATCAAGGTTGTGCTTCGACGATAAAAAAAACAGCGCTCCAGGGCCAGATGGCATAAGATACAACGACATCAATAGTTGTACCGACGTGGAGCTAGAGGAACTAGCAGACAAGTACAACAACATCATAGGGAGTGCTAGCATCAAGGAGGAATGGTTACACAGTTATCTGATTCCCTTGCCGAAGCCTGACAAAGACCACACAAAAATTCAGGGATATCGAGTAATAACCATGCAGAATACAATAGACAAGCTGCTGGAAAAAGTTAATTGCCAGAAAAATATCAAGCCAGCTAAAGAGGCAAGGTGTTTTCCCACCTACCCTGGGAGGGTACCGTCCAAAAAGAGAAACCTGGACCAATGCAGTAGTTTATGCCCATGACGTCCATGAAGGTTTCCACTCAGGCATTGAAACCTTTGCTGCCGCGATTGATCTGGAGAACGCGTACAACAGAGTACCATTGGATTTCTTAATGCTTCAGCTGCTTGAACTAAAGATAAGTCCTTTCCTCCTTAGCTGGATCTTAGTTGGGGGGGGGGGGGGGGCCTGAGTGGACTCGAGGTATGGTGTCCGCCTCGAGCGCTGGAGGACCCGGGTTCAGGCCCCGGTGAGGACCGGGATTTATGTTAAAAAATCCACCTGGACTTCCAGTAATAAAATTTCCCCTGGTCTCTGGGTAGTGAGATCGGACGCCCGTGTATATTGTTGCACACGTAAAAAAATCCCTTGGCAGTTGGAAATCGAAAAAAAGTAGCCAAACGGCGCTGCCCAGGCAAAATTAAAAAAAAAAAAATCTACCCAAAGTATTTCAGGATCCTCACCGATGCAACGGAGTTCGTGCCTTGAGCTGAGTTTCTCCAGACTCAGGTTTAAGTTAGGAGGAAAACGGAGCACTTATGGGTTAAACCGTGTGCCGTGATGTTGATCCAACGACTAAACTAAACTAAACTTAGTTGGATCGCTGCAGCCCTCTTCCAATGGAAAGTAGTTTTTAGATGTTGCAGTTGAACTTTGGAACCAACAACAATATACCCTGGCCTACCACAGGGATCACCATTATCTCCGGTGGTGTATCGTTAGGGTAAGTATAGAGATTAGGATACTGTGAAACTACAAGCCGAACTCAATCGCATAAGTACTTGGTGTGTTGAAGCTGGGGCAATGGTCAACCCAACAAAGGCAACAGTAACAAGGTTCTCTTTGAATAACCATATTGTCAACACTCACACCAACGGTAAATCTGTGTTCAGAGACTTTGGAAAGAACGCAGGCAATGAACTAACCCGGGGATACATTTTGATCGAAGCCTTGCTATAATGAGCACATAGACCAGATGATAACAAAGGCCAGGCGGGGTCTGGCTGCGATGAGGGTGATGGCAGCAGCAAACTGTGAGCAGCATCATCTATGTATTCTATACGAGGGGCTGGTCATGTCTGTTTTTGAGTATGCGATGGCTATCCTGCCGGTCTCTCTGGCTGAGGGGTTACAACACTTTCTCCGTAATCCCGTTTGTCACGCAGAGTCTCGTAGCGGGAGCGAGCTGGGAGCGGTTCGTCCCCCGCTGATGACTTGCGGGACACTGAGCCGGCCGCTCAGAAAGCAATGGCAAACTACTGAGCGTAATCTTGCCAAGAAATCAACAGACAGCTGAAAGATGCTGCTGTTGACAGCGATGTCCTGTAAAGGATATGCGAATTAAAAAAAAAAAAAAAAGATGGCTATCCTGACTCTCAGCCTTAAGCAAATAGGAAGGATGGAAAGGATACAGAACGAAGCTATGATCATTATTCTTGGATGTACAAGAGATACAGCACGCAGGGCGGTGAGCTACCTTCTTGATTTTCCAACCACTGAAGACAAGATACAAATGTGCAGAGCAAGTGCCTACCTCAGAGTTAACGCAAACACACAACATCCACTGCATAGTGAAATTATGAAGGTGAAGGGCAACAGGTTAAAAAAAAGGAAAGTCATGGATGGGTCAAGCCGAAGACATTCTTCAACAGGACTGTTAACTTGAGGACTTAGAACCTGGCGAGGAGTGGATACAAGTGCCAAAAGATTTCTGTACGTCCTTTTCTATTTGCATACAACTAGACAGAGTATGCAAACAAGAAAATCCGGCTGCTGTGGAGGCGGAAGTACAAGCGTTGATGATGGAATTTGTTTAGACGGTGATGCTGTCATTTACACAGATGGGTCTGTCGTCCGAAATTGAGAAGCTCATGGACCTTTACGGCCCAGTCAGGAGGGAGAATTATGAAGGAGGACTCTGCTGCTTTTGTTGAGACCACAGTAGCCTGACTATGGAAGTCTGGTTTGCCAGAAAATAAAGCAATAACATGGCTCGAGACACAGACATTCACTAGGGCTTGTTTCCTTAGCGACGCAATGAGCATGCTCAAGAGGATAGAGATGGAGTAGATCCGAAGAGAGTGGTTGCTGTCTCTGGAGCGGTCTCGGCTGGAAAAGATTAGTTTCATCTTCGTGCCAGGGCATGCGGGAGTACAAGGAAATGAGCGGGCTGACAAGTTCACAGGAAAGGCTACTGTGGAGGGCGGACGCGCCATGGACCAGTCCGACATTCTGAATGCTCTACGAGAAGTAAGACTTCTGCGAGAACAAAGTGATGACCGTGAATCTACAACCATGGTCAGACTGCGAGAACAGCAAATTAAAAGCGGTGTTGCGAAACAAGAACACTAGGTAGGAAGTCAAAGAAGATTGATAAACCAACACCGATATGGCGTCGTTAGCCGCTACACGCTGCGGGATTAGCTGAGGAGATTCGAGCACTTATGGACTGAATGGTTCGATGTGCAATGAGGATGATCTGTCGACTAACTAACTAACTCACTCCATGTTATGTTCCTTACACACTTCGCTTAGACTATTCATGTGGTCTTGTAATTCTGTTTCTGATTTTGCTACTAATGCTTTATTGTCCGCAAATAGCAGTTCTTTAATGGTGTAATTTACTATTGGTTTTTCTTGTTTTCTGTTCGTCATGCGGTGCACTTGTGGTCTCTGTTTGGCTGGTTTCTTTACATAAGCTGTCTATATAGGTTAGAACAAGTGGGGGGGGGGGGGGGGGGGGAGGACACAACCTAGTTGTGCTCTTTATCTTATGGTAAAGGGTTCTGAGTGTCCTCCATTTGTCCTCACTTTGCATTCACTGCTGCTATGTAAGCTTCTACATTGGTTTGTTAGATGTGTACTAATTCCATATCGTTTAAGGATTTCCCATAGCTTGTTTCTATCTACTCTATCAAATGTCCTTTCTCTGTCGACAAAGGCTGAGTAGAGTGTTTCATTAAATTCAATTGATTTTTTCTATAAGTTGTCTAAGAGCACAGATGGTTTCTGTGCATCCTTTGTTTTTCCTAAATCTAAGTTGTGTTTCGCTTAGCTGGGGTTCTGTTCTAGTTCGTAATCGTTTCTCTAGAGTTGTACAAAATATTTTTCTAATATGACTCGAAAGTGAAATACCTCTGTATTGTGTGCAGTCTCTTTTATTGCCTTGTTTGTTTTTCCAAATTGGAATAATTATGGCGTTTCCCCAGTCTAGTGTTGTCTGTTCGTCAACTCAAAAATGGTTAAATTGTCTATGTAGCCATGCTGTTCCTACTTCTGTTGCAAGTTTAATTAGTTCATTTGGTATTTCATCTTGTCCCATTCAATGGAGCTAATCTGACAGCTTCTCCAATTTCTTCTTTCAGTACAAAACTGGAGGAGTGGACTTCCCCACGACGATGGTGAACAATCAGTACCCATGCCATGCAATCCATGTCTGCAGAGCTCGTGAGTTCGCTCAGAATTAGTGTCTTGTTGTCTACAATGATGGAACTAAGTCAAAACCATTTCCCATTTCTTGCCAGAGTGAATCATTGAAAAGACGGGAATTTAATAATAGTAGAAACAGCAATAACGATAAGAATAACAATACCAACAAGAACAATATTGACAGGCACCTTGCCGTCTTGACAGGCGATAGTTTGTTAAATTGTGCTTCAATTTATTTTAAAGGCATAACTACACACAACCCATGACGGCAGAGAACTACAGCCCACGACGGTAGAGAACTACAACTCATGACGGCAGAGAACTACAGCCCACGACGGTAGAGACTGACTGTTCAGACCAATTCGCGCGGTAAAAGCTTCAACCGCAATGGATGCACGTGAACGCATTGTCATTTTCATCTTTAAGCGCCATCTGACGTCTCATACGCTCAGTGTGTGACTTATCTGAAATGATTTTCTCCTGTGACTTTATTCCATTTATGATCTTTGCCTCCATGAAACGTTCCATGTCCCGCTTAGACACATATTTGTATCGTAGTCGACCCCAGGATCTTTTAGCCATCTTTAAGTTACTAAAAAAGATTTTCTTTCGTATTCTACCCTCGTCCATCCCACGAATCTGTCCTATTCATCTAATTCTGCGAAAGAAATCGATTGGGGATCCCTTTGAAGCCATTAAGACAGTTCATAAATAAATACACACAGTATTGTTTGACGCTCATAGAAGGATAAGAAGGAAGTAGAGATTAGAGGACATATTAGACAACATAAAATTTAAAAGCTATGGTTACCAACCGGGATTCAAACATGTCACATCCAAATCAAGATGTCGCCTCGCAGCAGGAACATGTGTACTTCAACGCATGATCAACTAGACACCCCTAACAATTGTGTATTCATTAGCCAGGTCTATCATACACATGAACTTACTTCTTCTCCTTCTATGAGTGCCAAACAATACATACTATGTGTGTTTTTTTACAAATCTACGAAGACTGAGCAGGGAACAAACCATCACACAGCCGGATCATTCCAATACTTAAGTATTTGTGACTTTTATCTTGCCACTTTATACTAAGTATTCTTCGCAGGCACCGCATATGAAAGCTGTTTAAACGTTTCTCTTGGTGTGAGTAAGTTGACTAGGCTTCATTGCCATAAAGAAGAGTACTAAGGACACAGGTTTGGTAAACTAGGACAATCTCAACAATAAAAAATTTAGCCGCTACCTTTGTTCTTACTATTGCTGCCAAAATATCATAACTATTACTAGTGCAATAAAAACGACTACAGACAATAAAGGCTAATAATATTACTAATCTACTACTACCATTACAAGTAGAACTGCAAGTACTAATGTTAGTAGCAAGTACCAACACCAATGTTACTTTTACTACTATTAACATCACTAGTATAATTGCCACACATATTAATACTGCATCAGCCACCCTCTATACTACTACTACTACTACTACTACTACTACTACTACTACTACTACTACTACTACTACTACTACTACTACTACTACTGCTACTACAACTACTACTACTACTACTACTACTACTACTACTACTACTACTATGGCTACGAAGACGATAAGTACAACTAATACGGCGACGATCACCATCACTATAATTAATACTTCTGCAACAACATTATCAAGACTACTGTCATAACTACCATAGTACCAACTATTCTAACTACCACAACAATAAATAATACTACGACTACTACTATCACCATATATATTATTACTTAAAATATTACTGTTGAGACAAAAGAATGAGCTTACTATTATACAAATTTTATCTAGAAATTACCAGTTGTTACCTTCGAGAAAAGCATGTATTCCACTCACGGCCACAAGCTTCTAAATGGTGTACTTTCAATTCACATCGAACTGACAATGTATGAATTCTTATTATCACCTTGCCATATCTCAAACCGTTCGGTTAAGTTAGTCTGTGGTGACGAATATGTAGTCGTAAGGCAGATGGCTGTTTTTGGAGACAGGACATGCAAACTGACTTCGTGATCACGGCGTTATAAGTTGATATTGGGTACTTTGATGTTCCCTGTATTCCAAACTAGACTCGTTTCGCCCCGGCCGACCCCAGAAGGCAGGCAAAATAGGACAGGTAAGTTCTGTCAACAGGACAATCCTCCCAAAAAAGTTAATAGGGGATTATTCTTAGTAATCCCACAGATGACGGGATTCTGATAACGATCTTTAAGCACCGTGAAAATATGTGGATCTCTTGATTATTTTATTGTTAGGCGCAATATACCAGACGTTTCACTGAGGCGTAGCGGCTCTCTGCATTTATTTGTCGCTTGGATCACTGTGGCTGTTTTTCTCAACAATGATAAACCTACAATGAAGGTATGCAATATATGCGCTATTAGCTGACCCGGCCCGGCTTCGCCCAGGCCCTGGCGGGGATCTGTCTGACTGTCTGTCCGTCCGTCTGTCTGTCTGTCTGTCCGTCTGTCTGTCTGTCTGTCGGTCTAACTCGGCCCGGCTTCGTCTAGCTCCTGGTGGGGAGCATCTCATTTAATTCATATAAGTAGTCACATAAGCTCCCGTTCCCGTTCCCGACTATCTGTCTGTCTGTCTGTCTATCTGTCTGTCTGTCTGTCTAACCCGGCCCGGCTTCACCCAAGTCCCTGGTGAGGAGCATCTCATTTAATTCATATAAGTAGTCATATAAGCTCCCGTTCCCGACTATCTGTCTGTCTGTCTATCTGTCTGTCTGTCTATCTGTCTGTCCGACCCGGTCCGACTTCGCCCAGGCCCTGGTGGGGAGCATCTAATTTAATTCATATAAGTAGTTATATAAGCTCCCGTTCCCGTTCCCGACTATCTGTCTGTCTGTCTGTCTGTCTGTCTGTCTGTCTGACTACCCGGCCCGGCTGTCTATCTATCTATCTATCCATCCATCAATCCATCCATCCATACATCCATCCATCCATCCATATGACCCGGCCCGGCTTCGCCCAGCCACTGGCGGGGATCTGTCTGTCTGTCTGTCTGTCTGTCTGTCTGTCTGTCTGTCTGTCTGTCTGTATATGTTCGGCCCTTTCTCGTTAAAAATATAGATAGAATAGAAGAATAGATAGATTGATAGTAGTAAATATGATTGGAAGAGATCTAAAGTAAACTTACCAAGATATCACGAACAGCCAATACATGGTGGGCGGTTGGTTGACTGCAGAGTACTGCAAAGGATATGTAACTAACTTTCTCTCACAAAAAATAACTTCTTTTTTTTTTAACGAACGAAATTCTTTATTTTCAAAGGGTCAAGAATTGGGCACGCAGGCCCGTCCTACATTCTGCTCTTCTTCTCTATTTCCTCTCATACATTCTTTCATTCAACATCTCTTATGAAGCAACTCTTTGACAACAAAAGAACAACATACATTTTTAAAAAACGCACGAAATGTAACTCTTTGAGGCAATGTTTATCACGGGCATCATAAATACCCAGCGTGGGTGTAACGCGCCATACATATAAGAATGTTTAAAAATAAATTAAATGTGCTGTTGAAGAAAAATAAAAAGATGAGTTACAAAATTTTCACTATTTAAATAGATGCATTATTTTTATGAAAACTTTGAAAATGCCTTAAAGATTGTATTATTATATATTATAATGCATATGCCTGTAGATAACTGTAGAGAAAAGGTCCACCTATTTGAGAAATATGCAACAATTATTTTAATTACAAATATAGCAATGCTATTAAAAGTTATGTCCCTTGATATAACTTTTCTTAAGTTAAGTCCCCTCGCTATATATAAATTATAATGTAACTACAAAATTAAATTTTATTACGTGAATAACTGTTTGTAAACTAACAAACTATGCCAGTTGGCAGTACGGGAATGAGAAGAACACGTGTAGAAAATTTCATCTCAATCGGATGGTCCATCCGATTGAGATGAAATTTCGCGAACGCATAAATAACATACATACATACAGACAGACATATATTGCCTTTTATATATATATAGAAGAGATACGGAGAGAGAGAGAGAGAGAGAGAGAGAGAGAGAGAGAGAGAGAGAGAGAGAGAGAGAAAACGAGAGAGAGAGAGAGATGGGGGGGGGTGGTATGTTAATCGTATAAACATCATCATCATTTATTTTAGTTCTTAAGAGTTATATTGAATCAAGTCAGTAGTGCCGATATCAGTCATATATATCTAGCAGTATGGATGTGTGGATATCTTATAAAACGGTTATCGACTGTGTCTTGTGTTGGCGATGAAATTTAAAAAGCGGTGTTAATGCCTGTCGAAAAATCGATCCTTCCAGGCGTCATTTCTTAGTGGTGTGATAGGTATGATTACATCATTATACTGACCGCCTTGTATA